>WAAB01007912.1:1217-29556 GCA_013389865.1 Piaya cayana
AGCCTTGTTGTTTCATATATTGTGTGTTTTGCATGTGTAGCTTTGCAACAGGAGATGTGGACCAGAGCAGATGCTGCACTGAGAGCTCTGCTCTTCTCCAAACACCAACATGGTCCTAGAACAAATCTGCTGCTGTGAAATGTAGGAACTCTTTCTTTAAAGAATGTATGATGCTCTGTATACTCCGATTCTGTCCCTCAACAAGCTGTAACTGCTGCATTCATTGCTTCTGACTCTCATTAAAAGATCTTGCATCACAGTTCTGCTTCCTGTTATATGTTAATATCTATTTTTCTGTTATATTTTACTTTGAGCATTATTTACCTCATGCATAGGCAAAATTGAGTCACTAGCTTTTCAGATCTGCAGTTTTAAGCATCCTGTAGAGTCTGAGGTGACTCAGGGCTTTGCTGGACACATTTCACTCCCCTTCTCTAACCAAACCAGCAGCATTTTGGTCCATAGGAGATAAAGACTCACCTGCAGCAGGGCCAAGAACTACTCTAAGCAACCCACAAGAGACAGCAACCCCTGAACAGCAATAAGGAGCCTTGTCCATGCCTCTAGCACATGCCATTTGCACCACTAATCAATCACTCTTATCCCGTGCCTAAATGAGGCTTCTCTAGTAAATTACTTCTTGTATAAAATCCAGTGCCTGGGAGTCTGACTTGTGAAACCTCAGATTTGAGTTTGGGAACGAATTCATACCACATGCCCACACAGAAATATAGAATGAAATAGACACAGGCATTAATAACCTTAGAAATCCTGTTTAAGCACTACAGGGAGTTGGATATGCACTTATAAGCCTTTGGCTACAAGCACATATAACCCAATTTTCCCTCATATATTTCATCCATACGGTAATAGTGCAACCTTCTCATCAAAACCTATCTATCACTTTCATTTAAATACAAATCAGATGTAAAAACCTCATTCGTGGCAATAACATGTTGAACATCGTAATTTTTGTCTCCTCCAAGGCAGCTCCGAGAGCCCTCATCAACAGTGTCTTAATTCTAACCCTTCTCCACCGCACACCACAGCTCTGATTTTGGAAATATGACCTTGGAAATGATGAGATTTAAGCTCAGAGAGCAGAGATTGAGATGAGATCTTAGAGAAAAATGTTTTCTGTGAGGGCCGGGAGGCCCTGGCCCAGGTTGCCCAGAGCAGAAGTGGCTGCTCCATCCCTGGAGGGTCTCAAGGCCAGGTTGGACGGGGATTTCAGCAACCAGATCCAATAAAGGTGTCCCTGTAGATGACAAAGGCTTGGAAGCAGATGATCTTCAAGGTCCATCCCAATTCAATCCAATCCATGATTCTAAGATGTTGAACGCCTCAGTTTCTATCTCCTCCAGGACAGTACAAAAAAACTCGCATGTCCCTTGTCTTAATTCTGACCCTCTTCCACCCAGCACACCAAGACGTTGATCATTTTCCAAACACTCTTAGACACATGAAGAGTTAAAAAAATTAAATCACTACTTGCTGACTACATCCAGTCCAAGTTATGTTAGATTTGATAATCCAGAATGCACAGAGACACACTTAAAATTCAAGATTCTCTAAGATTTCTATATCTCTGGATTAGACGCCACCTACAAGAACGTGCAGGAGCTCACATTCACCTCTCCCCAATGCACGTCAAGGTTTAAACATCTCCATTTCTCCACCAGAGATTATTTCGTGTGCTTCACATCCTGTGCGTGAGCTGTGAGCGTCGTTCTCATGTTTGAAAATAAAACAAACAAAATATTTGGAGGGGTGATTATTTCTGGAAAAAATGTTGAGGTTCTTCCTTCTTGAGAGTCATCACAGAATTCGTAAGCGAAAAATTCTCCATTTCCCAAACTGGAATTATGAACGTCAGTCAATCCCATTCTCAATACCCTTCATTCTCCTTCCTCCTATAACTCAGGTGTCACCACACTAATTCAACAGATGTCAAGACGCTAATTCAACAACTGTAATGGATCCAGGTAGCCTGAACATGAAAGAGAGCAGCAGTGCAATGTCATGCTTTTGGAAGCCAACAGCTGACTAATGATCACAAACAAAGGAAAACAATGACATTAACTGCAGGAATCATGTGCAGGAGGGAAGTTGATTGGTGCTGAATCGGAGGTTAAAGCGCGGAAGGCTTGGCCAGACAAATATATAAAAGGCAGAGAAATTCAGGGCTTTCCACTCGCATCCCCGGACTCACCATCTCATTGAGCTTGGTAAGTCAGACGAACTTCAATGTCTTTATTAGATTCTGTGTTTTTGCTGTATCACTCCACAAATGCCATTTAGAATTCTATTTGCAGGTCTATGAAATCCCAGCCTTTGTTTTTGATCTATTTTGTTATAAACGGAATAAGAGGATGTCAATATAAACTTCGAAGTTTGGTCCTATTCAACATGCACCATGAGATATTTCCCTATTTTATGATCTACTAAAACATTTTAGACTTCTTTATATTGAAGGAGAAGGTTACATTATACTTTTTGGCTATTATTTACAGCAAAAATTCTATTCAGCTGGCAATTCAAGCACAGACATGGGTACAAACAAGCAAGCTGCTTTTAAAAGGAAAGCAGGGCAGATTTCCACCAGGGGAGGATTTCCTCCTTGGTGCTCTCTCAACTGTAAACCGAGCAGAATTCAAGCCTGGACTAGCATCTGACCACTTAAGGTCTTTGCAGAAACATCAGGCACTGATAGCAGGAACCTAATTCTAACAACCTCCTCTCTAAAACACTTTCTGAATCCAGACTGGTTGTTCTAAGCAACAGCAACTTCAGTTTTGCCAGTAGCAAAAGTCTGGAGCAGACCTAATCTTCACCTCCTCTGTTGTGTTTCAGACTCACCTCCCTCCATCCCACCAAGATGACTTTCTGCTACCAGACCCAGTGCAAAGACACCTGGTGCCCCCCCTGCAACCCCTGCAGCTACCAGACCTACGACTGCGAGAGCCCCTGTGGGTACAGGAGCCTGTGGGGATATCGCGACTGCTCCCCCTGCAACACCTACTGCTACCCCTACTCTTCTTGCTACTCCCGCAGCTGCACCTACAGGAGCTGCTACCCCTGCTACCGCTGGTGAACACAACCCTGTGACAACCAGAAAGGAAACGAAAGGCAACGGAATGATTGATGGATCCTGGATGAATTTTACCTTCACTAAGCTCCCACCACAGCCACTGTGCTCAGGAACCATCCTGAGTGCTTAGCATCTCTCCCCAATGTCTGCAGCTATTTCCAGTGCCCTGATTTTAGGGTCACCTCTCTCTTCACAGCCTTGTTGCTTCATATATTGTGTGTTTTGCATGTGTAGCTTTGCAACAGGAGATGTGGACCAGAGCAGATGCTGCACTGAGAGTTCTGCTCTTCTCCAAACACCAACATGGTCCTAGAACAAATCTTCTGCTGTGAAATGTAGGAACTCTTTCTTTGAAGAATGTATGAATCTCTGTATATTCCGATTCTGTCCCTCTACAAACTGTAACTGCTGCATTCGTTGCTTCTGACTCTCATTAAAAGATCTTGCATCACATCTCTGCTTCCTGATATAATTTAATGTGTTATTTTTCAATTACTTTCAAGTTTGCTAATGATTTACCTGACCCATGACCAAAAGGGAGGCACTTGCTTTTCAAATCTGCAAGTTTAAGACTCTCCTGGATGCCAAGTTCATTGTGGGCTTACTGAGAACCTTAATTTCTTTCTCCTTCAACACAGTCATAGAAAAGTTTGGGTTGGAAGGGACCTTAAAGATCATCAAATTCCAATCCCTGTGCCATGGGCAGGGGCAGCTCCCACTAGCTCAGGGTGCCCAGTCCCAAGAACTCACATCGACTGTGACTTAATTCTGATCCTCTTCCACCAAACACACCAAAACTCTGATTGTTTGCAAAATCCCCCCTTCAAAATGTGTCAAATCAGCCTCTCACTACAGCCTGTCCAGTTTGTGATCCATTTAGGGACCCAAAATTCACTGAGACACATTTAAAATGCGAGATTCTCTAAGATTTCAGCATCTCTGATACAAGAACACAGAGCAGCTCACATTCACCTCTTCCCGATGCCCGTCAGGGTTTAAACATTGCTATTTCTCCACCAGAAGCTGCTTTCATGGTTCACATTCTGCATGTGAGCTGTAAGCGTCGTTCTCCCGAGCGCTATCCAGTCCAGGGTCGCTTCAGGCACGTATCCTGCAAGCACCTGCCACCCTCCAGCCATCAGGAGAATCTCTTTTACCAAGGAAGAGGAGAAGAACGCTGATTCCAGATAAGGTGCGGCCGTCATCCTTCCCCATAATTAATAGGGAGATACGTGACAGGGAGTAGAGTTGCTTCAAGTAAAAGTGACTCTCAGCTTGATGACAAAGCAGTGACTCCACTGGGATGTTTCCCAGGATGGGGCCAAGCAGAGCCCCAAGACGATTGAGTTTTGGAGGAGTATTTCCAAGAGGAAACGTTTCTCCTCCCAGTCTGCAGGAGCTCCAGCTCTCCAGCGATCTCCGATGTCTGTGTAGGCAGCAGAATTATGGACTTGGGCGCCGACACCTCCCTGGTGGGTAGAACACGGGGGAAAGGATCCCTGCAGGGCTTCTTGCCTCATCCCATAAGCGCCAGGCGCAACCAGCTCCCACCAGAAGCGATGGTTACGTGGATTTGCATCCGTGGAAGAGCAGAGAGCAGACACGAAGCCGAGCCCAGACGCTTCTTCAACAGGTTATTCAAAAGGAGAGACGGCAGAAGAGAAATCTGGAGTAAACAAGCCTGGGAAAAGCATCTCTCCCGCGTTGAAAATTCACATTCTGCTCTGCAACCACGCGTTGGGTACTTCTAGAAGGCTATTTGGGACAAATCTCCTTCCAACAAAGACTTCGGATGCTCCCATTGAAGCGTTATGGGAATTCCCCTCTTCTGAACTGTTCTCGGCTGATATTAACAGTCAAAAAACGCAAATCACTGTTTCCCTCAACTGGTCATGAAGGGTAAATTCACCACCTAAAGGTATTCGATCTCTTTACTGAAAGTAGCTCTGGTTTATGCATAAATTTTAAAAGTTGAAGAGAAGATAATTGTCAATGCAGTCTACCAGATTTCCCTATTTTTTTCAGAAAATTTTTCTTCTTAATGCAGACTTTCAAATATTTATGTTGATTCTGATATAAAAGTCATACCATAGCCATACATCAAAAATAAAAGGAAAAATGTAGGAAAAATTATCTGACCAATGAAAATGACACAAAGCAAGTGGAATTTTACATGCTTCAGGCTGCAACATTCTCATGAGTCAGAGCTCATAAACAGATATATTAATATATTAATATATTNGTTCCATTATTCTATGAAAATTCTCTATTAATTTTGAACATTTAACGATTAATGACCATTTCAGTGCTCCTCAGATATTTTGCGAGAGACGTGGCCTCAGTCACCGGGTTGCTTGGTCACTTGGAAATTATGATCTTCTGACCCACACAGAGAGCAACAATATTAAGGTTTTTTTTGCACACGTCACAACTTCAATTGGCTTGACTGGTTTCTTCACCAGCAAGGATCATGAGTCTCTTCTCGAATCCACGTGACAAGCACTGCAGGCTGCTTTCATCTTCAAACCTTTCGGGTCACCCTTGAGATGAGACACCAAAATTGATAGGAGGCACCAAAACGGTCGAGAGAATGAAAACCCCTCAGCCTAGAGATGACTGAGGGGGGAAAAAAATCATATATTTGGGACATTTTTAACTTGTTAAACACGCACTTAGCCTGAATTACATCAGAATTTCCTAGAGGGAAAATAAATGTATGCTCACCTATAATTAATACATATTTATAAATAATACCTAATGCACCCTCTCTTCCTCACATAACAAAAATTCCTGCTGCCGAGGTAGACGGGGGGAAAAGGTATTTTGTGTCGCTTTTATTTGCCTTCTACTTGTGACTATGAAACCGGGGGGGGGGGAGGAAGATGTTTTCTCTTCTTTTTCTATAATACACTGATTTTTAAACTTGTAATATTTCTTTTCAATCTGTTTCACTATGGAAAACAAGAAAGTTTATGACGGTTCAATATGCATTTGGGTAATTGTTATTGACATATAAATGTAAAAAAAGGGACTGAGCAAAAATTAATCACACAGCATCTCCTGGAATGATCTTTGTGGGCTCCTCTTGACTACGATTTACAGCAAATCTTATTAATGTTGGTTTCCAGCCTCATCTAACACCAGTTCCCCAAAGCAAGAAGAGCAAAACACGAAGTGAGGAGCCTTCTCTGGTTTTTTAACTCAACAAACGCATTCTTGTGTGACCTCCACCGCAGTGAGCCAATTCCCATTTGCATATTAAATGAGGATAATAACAGACGTTCTCGAAGTGCTGAGCCTTACCTGAATTGATGGTATCACTGCTCATCCAAAACAGTCATTAAAGACTTACTTTAGCAATATATTTATTATTTCAGTATTAATGGTTCGTTACCGAATGGTGCCTCGACGTTCTATAATAACGAGCAGAATGGGGAAGGAGCCCCCGGGCTAAGCCTCTCGTGGTGCAGCCTGGAAGAGATAAAACCTTATCTCACTGCACAACATCACTAGAGAGAGATCAGAGAAGTGAGTTCTCCTTTCCCTGGTTAGAAAAATCCCTTCTGCGACTCCTAGCCCACCCCCAGCCTTTTCACTCTACTAAATCCCATCGCAAAGCAAGCGGCTTCCTAGCGACCTCCCTGCTAGGAGTGTTTCCAGCTGCTCTGCCCAGCAAATCATGGAATCATTCAATACTTTCGATCACAAAGGACTTTAAAGTCCCTTCGGTTCCACCCACCTTGCCATGGTTCAAGGTGCTTAACACACCTTCCAACTCTGAACCCCCACCCTCACAGCAAAACATTTCTTCCTAGGATCGCATCTCGATCTCCCCTCTTTCAGCTTAAAACCCTTTCCCTTTATCCTATCCCTGCACTCCCTGATCAAGAGCCTCTCCCCAGCTTTCCTTTAAGTACTGGAAGGCTGCTCTAGGGTCTCCTCGGAGCCTTCTCACCTGCCAGGATCGCCTAGTCTCCATCCTACTGGCTTCCCCAGCCTTCCCACAAGATCGCTGCCCCCCATTTCTCTGCTATAATCCCTCTGGTAGACTAACAGGAGACCCAGATTTATTTTGTATTACCAGATCCTGCACTGATATCTGTCCCAGTATTGTGACTTCACATATCACAGAATAATAGAACAACTTGGGCTGGAATGGACCTCAAAGCCCATCCAGTTCCAACACCCCTCATGTACAGGGACACCTCCCACTGGATCAGGGGGCTCATGTGATATCACGAGACGTTGAATCAAGCAAGAATCTTCCAATCGCTTCATCCAGAAGAGAGAAAGAAAAAGAAGCAGACCGTAAGGCTTAACCACATTGTTTAGATGCTTATTTAATTGATTTCTTGCCTCGGCCTGAGCTTCTCATGGCGCATATGCCAAAATTATAGACATTAGAAGAACCTGAAGGAATCAATGGAATGCCTGTTATTAATTGCGTCGGAAATGAATCGAAGTGGTTGGTAAAAGCCCTAAATACACAGTAGATTTCCTCTTTGCTTCTCGCTATTTTACGTCAATCCTCAACGTGCAGCATCCACCTCCCTTGTAGGAGGATGAAACAGCCTATGGACCCCCCAGCTAAGCCGACAGCATAGGTGGAAGTGTTCTGCGTAGCCTTGAGTTTCATTTCCAGTTGTCCTTTGGGTCAATTCCCAGAAATCCCTTTGTCCTGGAAAGCTTTAAGATGAAAGAATCTCACAGGGTGTAATCACAATGCGCTACCGGAGGAATCTGAAAATTGTCTTGAATGTGGATGAAAACAATTACAGCAATTGATGTTCTTCAAAAAATGTGTATGGTGACTAACACCGGAATCGCCCAGACCTCCACGGGTCTAAGGAACCGTATAAAAACGCCCACAGCCCCGTGCTCCTCACATCACTCCTCTTGGTTTACTCTCCTCTGTGAATTTGGTAAGTTCGGATCCTGTTCTCATAGAGGTTGCTTGGAACTGGTCCTTTCCTAGTGTTCTCTGGTTTGTGACGATGGTGGAAGATTTTTTCTCTCTGGTTTTGAGCTGGATGGTAAAAGTCATGGGGATGCTGATGAACATTCAGATCAGACGTTCAGATGTCACTGGTGGGATGTGGAGCCTCATAAGAAGATTTATCTGCACCTAAGAGAACAGCAGCTCTACTTCTTTGGGGTTTTAATGGAATAGAAATGTTCCTTTTTTACTTGGTGATACTTAACGTTGTCTGCAGGTTTGGTTCATGAGCAAAATGTGTATTATGCAAAGTATAAAGATGAAAGATGTTGCAATAATGGACTCAGAGGTCACAGGAATTGCTTTAGTCTCTCTGTAACCACTGATCTGCGGTGATGGAGGGTTCAGATCTGAGCTCTTCTCAGCTTAGCAGAATATGTTCTGCATCCATGCTAGAACCGGCACTAACAAGGTGCGTGAGCCAATGTTAGAGAGGAACAGGAGTCATTCACATGCAGAGTTTACAACCAGACAAGGAGGTTCATTTTAATCAACTTACGTTGTGCATGAAAACTTCTGAAGACTTCTGAAAATGCTGTGTGAGAGCAACCCGACCCAGTGAGACGAATCCCTACCCGCGGCTGAGAGGCTGGAACTGGATGATCTTTAAGGTCCCTTCCAAGCCAAACCATTCCAGGATCCAGGTCTGATATTAGGAAACTACACATGCGTGTCCTGGGCCGCAGTCTGGATGTCAGGATTGAGCTCAGCTGCGTGTGAGCTTGGACACCAAATGCTCTCAAACAGAAATATCACTGCAAGGTGAATCTCCTGTGTCCAAAGTCCTAAAATACAGGATATTATGTTCACTTTTAAGCGCGGAAACTAAAGAGTAGAAAGTGCATCTCAGAGCCGAATTTAAAAAGGAGGGAGCACAGGAATGGAAGCCAAAGACTGAGGGATTAGCTCAATACCTCTCTCCAAGCCCATCCTACTCATGCCACCAAGGCACTTCTGCTCCTCCAGGCAAGCGAATCCTCCTGTTTACCTACTCTTTTTTTTCAGGTTTGCCCACCAGCCTCCCTCCAGCTCACCATGTCTTGCTGCTACGGGTACCCGTGCTACACCCTGTGCTGCTCCCCCTGCTACAGGACCGTCGGCTGCTGCCGGACCTACAGCTGCTGCAACCCCTGCAGCTACCGGAGCCTCTACACCTACCGGAGCAGGTCCCGCGCCACGTGCTCCACGCGGTACTACTACCCTACCTGCTGCAACTACACCTACTCGTGCTGCTACCCCTGCTGCTAAACCCACTGGCGATGTCCCCATATCGAGAATCAACTCTGACCCGGCGAGCGAAGACGGATGGTTAATCTCAGAGACAACCCGCTGAGCCCCCACGACAGCAACTGGAGTGACTGGAAATGGGGAGCTTGGCTGCTCTTAGATTTCTTGGCAGTTCTGTTTCTTTTATTCTCTTTCCTTCCCGTTTTTCTCAAGTAGGAGCTCTCTCTTGACACCCTCCTGCCTTTATACCCCCCCTACACCCCTCCAGCAACGGGAGCAACAACCTACAGCTCATTTAAAGCTTCTTACAGCTTCTCCAGCAGCGTTAAAGGACTTCTGCAAAATTAGCTTTTGGGTCATCTGCATTTTCAATAACTGCTTCCAGTAAGGTGCTGCAGTGCTGGGTAATGGAAAAGTATTACAGCTGCCTCTGCTTTGATCTGGATTTACAGCTGCTTAAAGGATGAGCAAGGCAACTCCAACAAAAAGAAATGTTCTGTGTAGCGTAGAGCAATGACTCACCTCCCGTAGCTCTTCCCAGACTATAATCTTTCTGTATCTGTGCCAACTCCTTTCCTTATTGCATTAAAATTTCTCTGCATAAAAACCATGCTGGAGTTCCAGTTGCTTTCTTTCCTCTCTCCACAGTTTGCATGAATGCACAGAGAGCAGTGGCACCCTGAGGTTTCTCCATTCCCTGGTGCTGCAGAGAACCTCATACTCCTTTGCAATCAGAGCAGCTGGTCCCAATAAACATAAATTAGAGAAACCTTCAAGTGCTTAAGGGGGCCTGTAGGAAGCTGGGGAGGGGCTCTTGATCAGGGAGGGTGGGGAGAGGATGAGGGGAATTGTTTTCAGCTGAAAGAGATTGAGATGAGATCTTAGGGAGAAATGTTTTGTTGTGAGAGTGGGGAGGCCTTGGAATAGGTTGTCCAGGGAATTTGTGGCTGCCCCATCCCTGGAGGGGCTCAAGGTCAGGTTGGATGGGGCTTGGAGCCCCTGATCCAGTGGGGGGTGGGACTGGATGGGCTTTGAGATCCCTTCCATCCCAAACCATGATGCTATATTTTTCCCTAATCTTCTACCCTTTAGAAAAATGAAGAAATGCCACAATTTCTCCCTTTCTTTTTTAAAATTTAAACCATTATCACGCTTCGAGACAGGGCTTAGTCAGCACATTGGGGTTGGACTGGATGATCTCAGAGGTTTTTTTTCCAACCACAACGATTCCATGACTGTGCTCTGCGAGCATAATAGAACTGTAACAGTTTTGTAATGATGTTTTAAATGGAAAATAGTTATTCCAGGACTCTACAGAGAGCAGTAAAGGTGTGTGACCAGGGGGCTCCAAGCCCCATCCAACCTGGCCTTGGACACCTCCAGGGATGGGGCAGCCACCACTGCTCTGGGAACCTGCGCCAGCGCCTCCTCATCCTCACAGAAGAACATTTCTCCCTAAGATCTCATCTCAATCTCTCCATTTTCAGCTGAAAACCATTCCCCCTCGTCCTATCCCTGCTCCCCCTGATGAGAAGCCCCCTCCCCAGCTTTCCTGGAGGGAAAAGCCCATTGAAAACCTGATTATAAATAAGTCAGGTCAGTTGTGGATACCTACGACCTCTTCAATATCAGATCACAACCAGTGATGGGTCATGTCCTGATCACATCAGTCCTACAGCAGCACTGAAGTATTTTGAATGAACCATTTATTTGGAACACACCAAGTGTGAGTCCAAACTCGTAGAAACACACAAGCCAGAAGAAGAGCTGAAGATTCCTGCAGCTACTAGAGCCCAAGATTCATGGCTTAAGGAGGAAAAACCTCTCCAAGCAAATCCTTGAGCACACATAGTCAATAATTTTGTCACCCGATCTGTGTGCTCCTCTTGATTTAAGATATTTAATAAATGCAAGTGAGAAAATAACACCAGGAATGCAGGATTTATGCAGCGTAACTTTTAATAAGGGTGAAAGAGACACTTTTAAAGCCGTACAGAACCAGAAGACCACATTCCCGAAGCCACTTTACACCTTCCCCATACCATTCATTCAGAGTTAAGGTTTTGTATATCATTGTGACAAACATAAAAGGTGTTGTACAAAGAACTTGGTATCGAGAAGGTTTTGATCAAGAGGAGAGTTTGAGTGGTAAGAGAGAGAGTGCAGGCACAGAGCAAAGATAAATCATCACAAGCACTTCAGAGGCAGCACAGAGCACTCCAAGGCGATGGGGAGGGCGGCTGCCGTCCCCAGGGCTCCGCATATCAGGGGCCACTGCTGGTGTCAGTCCGTGCTTGCTGGGTCTGGGGAGATCTTCATATCTGGGATGTTCCCATTGGATTTAGCAGGAGTAGCAGCCGCCGTAGCCAAACCTTTGGCCATAACGTGAACCGAAGGGGTAGCTGAAGCGGCCTGAGTAATAGCTTGGGTAGCCATAGCAGTCCCCAGAGCCATAGAAGCCCCTATAGCCACCATACAGGCCCCCGTAGCCGTAGCAGTCCCCAGAGCCATAAATGCCCCGGTAACCGTACAGACCACCACAGCCGTACCGGTCCCCGTAGCCATAGAGGCCTCGGTAGCCATAGAGGCCCCCGTAGCCGCGGTAGCCACAGGGATTCCAGCTGTCGTAGCCCCGGTAGCCATACAGGCTCCCGTAACTGCAGTCATCGTCGCACAGTCCTTGGAGGTAAGTCATCTTTCTGCGATGGAGGCAAATCTGAAATGCAGCAGGAGGGAGGAAAGCAAAAATAATAAATACTGACAGGGTTGGTAACAGTCTCTAAGGCCACAAACCTCTTCACTCACCCCACGAGCCTGAGGACAGACGTGAAATTATTACCAAATTCCTCAACTCTTTAGTACATCCCATTTCTATCGTTATTTTTTTCAGCTACCCATCTGTTTTAAACCATTTCATTTCTTTCTTACTGAGGTTGGTGACAGAGCTACTACAGAATAAACTTGCTAGGGATCAAAAACTCCTTGTGCTTGTTTCAGGACTGTTCTTAGAGAATTCTTTTAGCGGTTGTCAATCCTCAATTTCTTCTAGGACACCAGCTTTACATAGAATCATAGAATCACCAGTTTGGAAAAGATCTTCTGGATCATCGAGTCCAACCGTTCCTATCTGCCACTAACCCATGTCCATGAGAAAAATTCTTCAAGAAAGTTTGAATTGTCTCGTATTTGCCATGATAACACACTTCAGCCATTGGATTCATTGCTCCAAGTCCCATTTCAGTAATAGAATTGTTAGGGTTGGAAAAGACCTCTGAGGTCATCGAGTCATCTACACGAATTTGGGGTTGTGGCATCAGGAGACACTAACAGCACATGAGAAACAATGAAGCGTTAGCAAACATGAGAACNTTCCAAACACCTTCTGTCCTTCCAAACAGACCTAACAACCTCCTTCAAAATAAAACAGAGCCTTTATGGAAGAATCCACCCAGAGCCACGATGGAGAAACCCTTCTCTAGACCTGTCTAATAACCAGCAGCACCAGATACCCTCAGGTACCAACCCCACCAGGAAAGTTTCAGCCCCAGCTCTAAGATCTGGACCCACCAGTCCCTATGAAGCCGTCGTAGAGAAATTTTAAGTTTCAGAGAAGCTGCAATCAAACCAAACAGAAATTGTCTAATTGAAATGCCTGGTCCTTACGAAGAGCCTGAAGGGAGAAGAGTCTTACCAAGTTCACCGGGAGGAGGAAGGCGAGAGAGCTGATGAGAAGCCTCGAGCTCAGAGTCCCTTTTATACTGGTTCTTCGCCTGCCCGGCTTATCTAAGACGCCCTTTGTATTCAAAAGGTTCGCAGCCTTATTGGTTGGAAAACACATTTGCCTGTACACGTCACATCTTCAATTAATATAATTTTCTTCATTGTTTGGGATTATTAGTGTGTTCCCAGCCTCCCAGATGTCACATGTATTACAGATTTCTTTCATCTTAAAATCTTCTGGGCCAACTACATTCCTGATAGCATTTTATTGTCATCACTATCAAAACTAAAGTTCGGTTTTTATGGACTAGAAAAGCATCTAGAAGTTCCCAAAGACATTGGAGGGGGAGAAATTTTCAGTAAAAATATAAAGTTTTCCTATATATTTGAAAATATCTGTTGTTCACCAGAAATTCTGCTGCACCGTGGCATTGGATTCCTGTTTAAAAGAAATGTAAATATTTATTTAGGTATTTTATATTAAATGAGACAGCCAATTCAGCACAAATTGCGAATAAATCTTAATTGCATTCCTCCAAAGCGTTCATGGTGAATGCAGGTCATGCCGCTGCACGAGGAGAAGGAACGGTTGCAACAGAAATCAACGACTACAGCGTCGTTTGCAGTTTATTCACGAGAGGGTTTGGCCGTGAGTTGAGCAGAACGAAGTGGAGAAAACAAGAATGAACTTGATCCAGAAAATAATAAATGATAAGGGCTTTGTGAGATGCACTAAGTGCTTTTTTTCCAAGGAATCATATTAATATTTTCTTTGAGAAGAATCAACCTCATTTACTAAGCACTACGCCGGAGTTCACTGCAGAGCTCCTTGTATGACCTTCACCTAGTTTCTGGCGTTAATTAGAATACAAAATAAGGGCAATAATGAGTCAGCAGGATGTTGAGGCTTCCTCAGAATTTTGAATACCAAAGCACTTCACAAACACTCATTAATGTTCTCAATTTGCAAAGTGTTGCAGTATTTAAATATTAATAGTTTGTCACTAAAGACACCATCAGATTTAATAATATGGTCACTTAAAAGACACAGCGAGGTTTCTTGTTCCCAAGTCCAAATAAGGTGATGGTATGTTCTATGAAAGTCAAAAACGATTAAAAAACCCACCTCTTCTGAAATAGGAAGAAAAATTTGGCAACATTCATGAGGAAGCTGAAATTTTTATTCAAAATTATTGTAGGACCTGAGACAAAAGCCAAATAAAGCTGCTGGTAAGAGATCTCCATCCACCAGCATCACCAGGTAGAACATCCACGATGCTGAGTAGAAGCTCCACTACAGCTCATAACACCAAATAAAATCTTCTCCTTTCCTCCTTTATGCCTTGAACTTCAGATGCCAAAGCCAAGCGAGTGGAGCACCTATGAGCAACTTGAGCAACCGACAATGGTCTAAACACCTCCCTAAATTATTCCCATCCATCCAATTCCGACCACAAAGAACTCCACGCAATTTTACTAGAAATGTGCTGAGCCCGTTTCTCGGTGTTTTAAGATGAAAGAAATTCTAAAGGCATTACCCGCGCGTCACAACATCAGACTTTGAAACTATGGAAATCACGACTCCAATTACATCACTTGAGGGAATAACGCGCTGCAAGATATGTTGAATACCTAACACCTAAGTTGGAGAAGGTCTATATATACAGACCGACTGCTCTGGGATCTCACTCACTTCTCTCGAGATACTCCCGTCGGTGAACCAGGTAAATCAATTCCGACTCTACTATATATGATTTATACATAGAATTTGTCTATTTATATTAAGGTGAAAGAGGGGAGATTGGGATGAGATCTCAGGGATAAATGTTTTGATGTGAGGGTGGGGAGACCCTGACCCAGGTTTCCCAGGGAAGTTGTGGCTGCCCCATCCCTGGAGGGGTTCAAGGCCAGGTTGGATGGGGCTTGGAGCCCCTGACCCAGTGGGAGGTGTCCCTGCCCATGGCAGAGAACTGGATGATCTTTAAGGTCCCTTCCAACCCAAACCATTCTATGATTCTATGATTCTGTGATTCTGTGAACAGACATTCTGCAAGCAATTTTTTTGTCATTTTGAAGCCAATTCCAAACAGAAAATTCCCAGCGACATCAAGGGATTCCTTCACTGAAACCTTTTTTGTTCTTCCCGTGCTTATTTATTTATAGGCTTTAAAACACTGAAAATTTGAAGTTTACTGCCACAGTTTTGAAGTCATAAGTAATTTCCAGTTCAAGACTATTTTCATTGGGAGTTGGGAATCCCAATACCTAGATAAAAACTTTGTGAAATATTTATTGCTTTAAAATCAACATTCTCAAGGAAAACGCTCCATTTCATTGCGTTCTTTGAGTCTATCCCACATTGAGTGTCACACAGCATTTCAGGAGAGAAGGGGATGCATGTGATAGGCTGTTGGTCTCATCCAAATAAGCATCAGTACTTGACCTGCCGTACTTTTCATTAATTTATTCAAATTTCTCTAACTCCTGGAGTGGGGATGTTCAGCTCGTAGTTAGTAAAAAGCATATTTTCTCTATCCAGTCAGCCATTATTTAAAGCTCGGGTGGAATGAAGTTGTTTGGGCTTCAGGGGATTGAATAAATAAATGAGATGGTTAAGAGGATGAAAACCAGCAGCCCATAAACTCATCTGGTTCCTCGGTGTGTGTTTCAGGTTCCCCTGCACCAAAGAACAATGACCTTCTACAGTGGCTTCTTCAACAACGAGTTCTACTCACCCTATGGCTACGGTCTGGGGGGCCTGAGTGGCTACCGATTTGGGAGCCCATCTGGCTACTACCGGAACCAATCCGGGAGCCCGTACGGCTACAGAAGCTTTGGGAGCCTGTATGGGAACGGAGGCTTGATTGGTTATGGAGGCAACTATGGGTACGGGGACTCATACGGACTAGGGTATGGCTACCCCTTCTTTTCTCGTTTTGGCAACCAATACGGCTACGGAAACTGCTATTCGTGCTGAACCAGCAGAAATAGCCACTGAGAAATGAAATGCAGGACATGGATTCACGGCTAGGTTTATGGTGCCAGGCTCTGTAGGAATAACCCATACGTAACCTTCTCTACTATCTCCTGTTTCTTCAGCTCCTTCTGTAAAGGGTGAATTGAATTACAGCAAGTATTGAGGTGTCTTTACAGCATGTTGGTCAAGCAAAGACTCTCAGGTCTAAGAAAATTGCCTTTTAAGTTAAATTACAGCCAGTTTGCATTATCATAGTGATAGGAGCTTCTACAACTACCATGAACAAGCCCCCGTTGCTCAGCTATAAACCTCACTGACGATGACATCAAGTAGAGCAGCTCCTTCTCTGTACCCCTGCTGTGCCTCACCTGGCAGGGAACTTTATCTGGAAGCAACTCTGTGAGCAAGAAACACACCTGGACTGCCAAACTCAACCATTTCTGCAAGGAGAGAGCAACATCCAACACCAGACACGCTCTGCTTGTTGAAGAGCCTTTTGTAAAGCTGCAGATTTAATCTTTCTGTTACTTGTTCTTTTGCAACTTCATTAAAATTACTCTGCTTAATAGCACCAGGTGTCCAGTCTTCTTTTGTCTGTGCTCATACGACACTGTGAAGGGAGCAGCAGCAATGCCGCTCACACCTCCCATGGATCAGGGGCTCCAAGCCCCATCCAGCCTGGCCTTGAACCCCTCAGGGGATGGGGCAGCCACAATTTCCCTGGGCAACCTGCTCTGCATCACAAACACATCGCGAGCTGGGTTTGTGCTTGAAAAGTGACTTTCAAAAACAAGAGATTGAGCGGCAGCCTGGTCGTCTGCCAAGGAAAGGCAGCGATGACACTTAAGGTTAAGGACACCTAAGAGAAAAGACCATAGACAACCACGACCCTCAGCTGGAGAGATCGTCTCCTCAGCAAACTGAACAGCCAGGTTATTCAGGGAGTTCCTGTCAGCCTCTACCATGCGACCTTAGGGGACTGAGTAGTCTTGATTTGGATTTATAATACGAAAGATTATAATTTGGCATGAAACAAAGTGGTTCAACAGGCATAACCCAGACCGAACTGCAAGGGTGCCGTGCAGCCCAGTTCTACATCAAAGGTATCACCGGGAGTCAAAAATCTTGCAGAGCAGTGACTGTGAAGGGGCACCGCTGGGCTGATTTTCAAGAGTTGCCCCTACACGACTCCCCT
The DNA here is from genome assembly GCA_013389865.1 of Piaya cayana. Taxonomy (NCBI): domain Eukaryota; kingdom Metazoa; phylum Chordata; class Aves; order Cuculiformes; family Coccyzidae; genus Piaya; species Piaya cayana. The sequence continues at coordinate 18,424 of WAAB01007912.1, forward strand.
TCCTCATCTCATGTGGCCTCCTGCTCGAGATCTTCCACATTCCACAGCTGGCAGAGCAAACTGGAGGAAATGGTCGAGGAAATAACTGGTGGAGCAGATTGGAGAAGCGCTTCCAGGGGCAGAAAAAGAGTGAGAGTCAGCAGAACAGTCCCCAAGAGATTCCCGCAGGTCAAAGTCCATTTCGATAGCATCATGGGATGGTTTGTGTTGGAACAGGGCACAACCAGGATCTTCGCCTCTGGATGGACTCGATGATCCGGTGGGTCTCTTCCAACCTGGTGATTCTATGATTCTATGAAGGAGAGTTTTACGCAAACACCGGAACCCAACCACCAACCTCTTACCCCAGATGCACCTGCCACAGGGCTCTCTCTCAGCCTTTAGTAACCAGAGACTGAATCATTTCATTCATTCATATTCATCCCAGAACATCAGGGTGATTCAGGAAAGTCCTAAATCACAGAATCATAGAGCAACCAGGTTGGAAGAGACCCACCGGATCATTGAATCCAACCATAAATCATTGCAGAACGCAGCCCCAGACCATTTTCCGCCCCTCCAAGTGTTAATCCACGACACGGATGCTCGTGTCCCACGTCTCCGTCCTCTCAGGAAGCTCTGAATTTCTCCTACACCTGCTCAGCGGTGTGTGAAGAGCGTTTTCTGGGGTTTTATGCCCTGAGGCTTACAGAACATTGGATGATTAGAGGAACTTTGTTCCTGCCTACGAGATATTATGATAAGAGATGACAGATGGCCAATTTAGCTAACAGAAACCCATCTCCTGTAATTCCATCTAAAGTTCTAAATGCCGGTCTGAAGCAGGACGTATTTACTGCGGGCACGTAGGAAATTACCTATTTAAATGTACCTTGTGAACAACCCACAGGAGGCGGCGCCGGGGGATGTGCCTGCAGCACAAAGATTCCCTGCAAGAACGAGAACAGTTTTTAAAGCGTAAGCTCATCCCAAATTAGAAATTGAGTCCCTGACCGACACGCAAGCCGAACTAGAAGGTTCTTCAAGCTATTTATTGGAGAGTGCATCGTACAAGAGAACTTTTTAGGAGCATGGGAAGAGGGTCATGTTGGCTGAAAGCGAAGAAACAAACAAGGAGCATTTCGAAACCCATAGAATCAAATGTAAATTAAGTTCTGTAATTGATTATAGGAGAATATTTAGAAATTAAAATTATAAATACAGCATCGTAGCATCATGGAATGGCTTAACCGACACTGGATGTTTCGTGGTAACTTCAAGTCTGTGCTTATTAAATGGAAATTACAGCTGGAGAGGCCTCAATAATAAACGTCTTTCACTTCATTTCCAGCTACGCCATTAGCCCAACAATAAAGGTCCCTCATCTAGCTTTTGAGGTCTGGGGAAATTTCTCTTTTGTAGGGAAAGGGTTTATGTGGTTGGCAAGAATCTGGTTTCATCACCTCATCTGAGGCTCACCAACTGTTAATTAAACACTAGGACAATACCTGGTCAGCTTTGTTCTCCCCACACATAAGGATAATAATTCTCTGAAGAGTGACTATTATGGGATAAGCCAGCGTTCTTGTGCTATTGAATTATGCTGTTTCTGTACCCAAGCGTTGATACATGACATCCCGTTCCAAACACGCAACAGGAGGGAAAGTTGGTGCAGTGTTTATTACCCATACATACTTGAAGAAATTCAAAATACCATGAACATCATCCATTTTCACATAGAATCACAGAATAACCAGGTTGGAAGAGACCCACCAGATCCTCAAGTCCAACCATTCCTATCCACATGTTGCAAACAGAGCAGTAAAGCCAGAAATCTTACATTTACACTCAAAAATATCTGCGGTTACTCGACGCTTGGCTTCAGATTCTTCTCAGTAACACAGATTCTCCACACGACTCTGCTCTGATCAGCTTTATCACTGCCAAGGTGCAGAAGCTGAGGACACCAGGTAACACAAACAGTGTTGGAAGAGCCAATATTGAGGAAGATGCTCCTCAAAGATAAGCAAGAACAGAAACCATGAAAGCCAAGATCATAGAATGGTTTTGGTTGGAAAGGACCTCAAAGTCCACCCAGTCCCACCCCTGGGAGCAGGGACACCTCCCACTGGATCAGGGGCTCCAAGCCCCATCCAACCTGCCCTTGGCCACCTCCAGGGACAGGGCAGCAGTTTCATTCGAGACAGCAAAGAGGTTGCTGTGGGAAGGAGGTGAGCACACAAACCGCTGCCAAATCTCTCCAGATCATCATCGTCCTGGAGCAGAGTGATGGGATCAGCTCGGTACAGCAGGACAAAGGCGTCTGGATCAGGAGAAGCAGAAGGGAACCCACACAGACGGGAACACACACAGAGAGGCCAATAACATGGTGCAAGGTCATGTTTAATAAGAAACAAACAGTTCGTAGAGGCAGAATTACATAGCACAGATTACAAATCGCCCACAACCTGTGATTTGAAGCAAGATGATTCATGTAATAACCGATGTCGCTTCCCTGTTGCAGCTCCTTGTTGATACCCAGCCCAGATCATAGCAAGGCACAAGGAGCAGGGCAGCAGAGCAGAGACTAGTTGGCTCCATGACCCTTTTTCTACATCCCCAGCCACAGAAAGAACCTCCAAAGAGATCTGAAATAGATTTTGTAGGATTGCATTACCACACTGACACCTACAAGCCCCCAGGGAATCAGCAATACAGCCCATAGCATCGAGAACAGAGCACTTGGAAAGAGAGGAAGGCACTAGAAAAAGAAAATGTGAGTGGAGTATAAATGAATTTTATAATTCCAGGTGATCTGAGCGTCTACACATAGATTTAACCGCAGCCCTAAAAGCTCAGCCACACATCTACATCCTGCTTGTCACAGCCCGAAAAGAGGTTATTGCTCTTCCAAGCAGGAGCTCTCGTGAGGTTTAGCACGGTCCACAGCTTCCAGTTGGGTAGCCAGAACGCCACCTGGCACCACCATAAACGTGGGAGGCCCCAGGAGCACGGGCACCGCTAAAGCCCGTTCCAACTTCAGGGGCTCCGGCAGATCCCACAACGCTCTGCTGGGGGAAGGTGCTGAGGATCGGTCCCGGGAAGGTCACCACCACCGGCGGGGGGTAGATCACCACCGTGGAGTCGGGGCACTGCCGGACACAGGGCTCGTTGCAGCTGTCAGCGAAGGGCTGCGGCACAGCCACCCCACACGAGGCAGCGCTGCCATCGCCACAAGCATTTAGAGTTTGCACCATTTTTCAGGGTCGGTTAACCTGAAGCACAAGGGAACAGAACAAAAATAAGGCACAAATTCATCAAAGTTTCATGATAAAACACTACCAAGAGGCTAGAGAGAAAGGCAGAAATTTCATACCTTGGTTCTTAAGATATCACCGGCAGATCTTGTATGAAACAAGATCTAGAAATCAGTTTTCATGAGAAATTAGTTTGAGCTCCTCATCCACGTCTGCGTTTACCAAAGCAAATAACTTGTCCCAGATTTATTAACTTACACCAAGAAACCTTCAGCCTGACATTACAGAATATTTGCGCGGGATTGACTCTGACTTAGAACTACAAAGGCTTTATCAGAAAGAGGGATCCGGATGGCACTTACCTACTTCGCAAGAGAAATAAGAGAAATGATGATACGAGATCTGATGTCGAGCGCTTTTATACTCACCCTCAAACCTCCCAAGGCATGAATCATCTAGGTGCCAAGCGCTCTAATCGATTACTAAACACATTTCTTTCAAGACTTAACGTCGTTAATGAATATCAATTGGTTTAAATAAACTGCTCTTTGTAATTAGTTTGTTCTTCTACCTCGTATGAGCTGAGCTTTGCTCTCTCCCGGTCCCTGCTACTTCAAAACTTTATATAGAGGGGAGATAGAGGTGGGAGATAGACAAAATGCTTATGCGGTTCGTGCTTGATTTTCTCCATGAAGGGACTTGTTCCTGGGCTGGTGTCAAACAGCCTTTTGCTCAGAAGAAATTGTTCTTGACTCAGTCCAGGAAGAGTTGCAAAAGGGGAAGGATAAGCTGTGTTCTTGGCCTCAGGGCAGTCAGTGATGAAACTGAGCTACTACAAGGTTTGGTCAAAGCTCTGGAATGCTGCAAACATCCTGAATTGTAGAGAAACTCTCCAAATAACTCAGTGTAGCTATTCCAATCAGACACCAGGCATGCACCTCTGTAAATCTCAAAGCCTTAACTATAAAAATAGGCAAAAAGGATAAGACCGTGTGGCACATGAACAGAATAAATGGGGTGTGGCTCATGCGAGACCTCGTCAGGCATCTTTTTCTTCCAGCGAGTCGCTTCTTCACTTAGAAGGGCTCCTGAAGTCATTATAATAATAACAGATGTCGCAAAGAACAACGAGCGGAAGACGCAGTTTGGAATCAGAACTGCTGATGNACAGCCTTTTGCTCAGAAGAAATTGTTCTTGACTCAGTCCAGGAAGAGTTGCAAAAGGGGAAGGATAAGCTGTGTTCTTGGCCTCAGGGCAGTCAGGTTGACGGCTCCGTGATGAAACTGAGCTACTACAAGGCTTGGTCAAAGCTCTGGAATGCTGCAAAAATCCTGAATTGTAGAGAATCTCTCCAAATAACTCAGTGTAGCTATTCCAATCAGACACCAAGCATGCACCTCTGTAAATCTCAAAACCTTAACTATAAAAATAGGCAAAAAGGATAAGACCGTGTGCCACATGAACAGAATAAATGGGGTGTGGCTCATGCGAGACCTTGTCAGGCACCTTTTTCTTCCAGCGAGTTGCTTCTTCACTTAGAAGGGCTCCTAAAGTCATTATAATAATAACAGATGTCGCAAAGAACAACGAGTGGAAGACGCAGTTTGGAATCAGAACTGCTGATGAAAGGCAGGTGCCGGGGTTGGGTTATCACCCACCCGAAACAGCAGCAGGAGGAGGCGTCTTCCTGACACTCAGCAGCCAAGTCAGCAGCAGGCGATGGAATTATTTGGGTTGGAAGGGACCTCAAAGGCCGTCCGGTTCCAGCCCCTCTGCCGCAGGCGGGGACACCTCCCACTGGATCAGGTTGTTCAAAGCTTCACCATCCAACCCGGTCTGAATGCTGAGGATGGCAACGTCTGATTGCCGTACGGACACTCCTGCCAGGCCAGTGGAGGTAGCAGCTTGTCCGCTCTGATTTACACCACATTTTACCCAAATCCAAAGATATTTTCATAGAAATAGAGAATCACCAGGTTGGAAGAGACCCACTGGATCATGGAGTCCAACCATTCCCATCAATCACTAACCCATGTCCCTCAGCACCTCGGCCACCCGAGCTTTAACTATTTACTATTTTTGTAGTAATAGAGATTGTTTGGGCTGTTCTGAATAGTAAACCTTAAACCTCAAAGCCTCCTGCCTCCCTTTAAGCACATTCTTGTGATTCAAAGTCTTCCTTTGGTGGAATTAGAGGTGGATGCGGTAACGCTACAGAGCAAAGTTTCCCATTTGCAAGGAAACTAGGGGAATAACTCATATATATCATCAAAAAGTCAGAAAAATGACTTTAAAAGGCAGGACTAGACCCCACTGCATCACGTGCTACCGTGGAGTAGAAACCTCTATCAATATGTGACCAGTTTGGATGAGGATTTGATCCCCCTGATGCACTGGGAGGTGTCTCTGCCCATGGCAGGGGTGGAACTGGATGGGTTTAAGGTCCCTTCCAACCCAAACCATTCCATGATTCGGAATCTAGATTTCCACAACAATGGGAAATGGCTTGGATGCTTCCCTGCTCTAATTGCCCACAGAGATTTATCTTCATAGCATCGTGCTGTTTGAGGATGCCATAAGTTGCTCATAATTCCTTTGGAAAACTGGCTCTGCCTTTTCGATGATTGAGGATAACCACGCCAGTTGCAACACACGTCGTTATCTCAGCTTAGATTGGGTAGCAACTTATCCCTAAAGTAATTCCCCAGAAACACGGGAATTAAATACCTAATTACTATTTTCAAGTCCATCCACCGGCAATAAAACTAAATATTAAGTCCTATTTAAGAAATTTATTCTTAATTCTGTCCTGAAAAGCCAAGATCTTCAATCCAAAGCCAGAGGAACCCACACTGGTGGGATTTGCTTCATTCTCTGTTGAAGACATCCCGAGGTCAATGTCACTGGAGGGTCCATTTATCCGAACATAAAGGCTGAGGACGCCGACAGGAGACACGTTAGTGCTTTCTGGAAGCATTTCCAAAGCAAACTGCAAAAGCTCGTTAACGTTCTACACAACCGGCGTTGTCGCAGGGATTATTTTTGTTAACGAGGGTATTACCACTGCCGGCTCAAGCGCTACCAGAGACGACGAGGAAATAAAAGTGATGAGTCAACTGGTGAACCGCAGGCGGGACACGGGAGCGCATCCAGGAGGAAGCAACGCGGCAAAGCAGCGCGCGTGGCAGCGCAAATTACTGGTTCGCAGAAGCCCAAGAATTCAAACCTCAGCACCTTCAAACTAAAGGTACAAACCAAAGATAATTCCTGCTGCCTCTGTGTCCATCAGCAGAACACAGACAAGACACCTGAGATGCAAACAAGGCATCAACAACGTCGAAGCCCTCGGAAAGTGCTGACAGAGCACATAGTAATTCCGTGTTTAGCCAAGATGTTATGAGTTTCCAAAAGAAATAGTTCTCTGTAAGGACAGGCCAGAAAGATGTATGAAACCATAAATGAGCAAAATAAAGCTCAGCACGAGAGCAGGGAGCTAATACACCCATTTCATCATATTATTCGAAAAGCAGATTGACGTCAAGCACCGAATCCATCCCCAGGACCAGTGAAGCACCACAAATAAACTTGATTTACGAAGGTTAAAACTCAGAAAGTGCCTGGTTTAGTGCACTCACCGCAGCAGGAACCTTCGAAATAATCGCATCAGTTACCTGTTGGCTTTGGCTAATAAGGATTTTTGCTCAAAAAGGTGCCCTCTCCGCCAGGCTGACCAGGAACGTGAAGAAAAGTAGTTGGAGGCTCAGAGCTTCACCCATTTCCCTTGGTTTCTCAGACCAGGTATATAGGATTGACCCAACCACTTTGTAACTCCCACACTAGATAACCTGGAGGAGATTTAGCAAGTTTATTGTCATGACAATGACACAGACAAGAGTTTCCCCTACTTAAAGAAAAAGTTGCAGGGGAGCTGAACCTGTTTGTGACTAAAAATGTGGAGCGACCTTTAGTTTTTAGGAGTAAAACCTGCAGAAACCTTGCAATTCCGTTTATCTTGAGGTCGCACTCTCCCCTTTCCTTTTGCAATACAAGATCGCATTTTGCTGCTGAGTTTCATGCTTTGTTTCTCTCCCCAAAATCAAGCTTTCTTCAGCTCAAAGCTTTCCGCATCCCAGGCACAAAAATCCAGAGCGATTCTACTTCTCAAAGACCGGCAGCGCAGCCTGGTGACCGGTTTATGAAACAAACAGGAGAAGTTTGGAGATGCAACCACCCCAAATCCAGCCTCAAAGCTTGTTCTCTGCTACATAAACCGGCTCCAAAGCTGTTGCCCTCTACGCTTAACCAAAACTACACAGTTCACAGCCATAAGGGTCTCTTAATCCCCTAAAACTCCTATAGGAACCCCCAGGAGAACTCTAGAGACCCTCAAGTCCCCTTTCTGGAGCCCCAAGAGCCGTTGTAGGACCCTCAGGAACCCTTTTTGGATCCCCAGGAACCACGTAGAGGCCCCAGGACACCTCTAGAAGACCTCGAGATGCCTTTAGGGACCCCCCAGACCCCTCTAGGGGTCCCCAGGACAGCTCTAGGACCCCCCAGAACCACAAAGAGTCCCCAGGACCCATCTAGAAGCCCTCCAGATGCCTTTAGGGACCCCCAGATCCCTTTAGGGGTCCCCAAGCCAGCTCTAGGACCCCCAGGACTCCTCTAGGACTAGTCCCCAGCTCAGTGCTACCACCCCCAGGGCTCCCCAAAGCAGCAGGTCTCACCCTGGACCCCTCCCCAAAGCCCACAGAGCTCCCCCAGGGCCCCCCAAAGGCCAGAGAGGTGGAGGACACACTTAGGGACCCCCAGGACTGCTTTAGAGATACCAAGAACCCCTTTAAGTTCCTCTAGGACCCTCTATTTTCTCACAGGGTCCTCTATCTTCCCCAAGGACCTCTATGGGGACCCCTAGAACTCCTTTAGAGACTTTTATGGCACCTCCAGAGCCTCTAGGACCCTTATGGAGACGCTGATGAAACCTACAGAGCCCCCAGGACCCTTCTGGGGACCCCCAGGACCCCTTTGGAGACCCTGATGACTCCTGCAGAGCACCCAGAACCCCTTTGCGGACCCTCAGAACCTCCTTGGGGACCCTGACGACACCTGCAGAGCCCCCAGGATCCCTTTGGGGACCCTGACAACACCTGCAGAGCCCTCAGGACCATACTGGGTCCCTGATGACACCTCCAGAGACCCCAGGACCCCTTTGGGGACCCCCAGGATCATTTAGTAAACCTGACCACACCCACTGAGCCCCCAGGACCCCTTTACGGGCCCCAAGGGCTCCTCCACACCCCCCAGGACCCCCAAGACCCCTCTAGACCCCCCNCTAGGACCCTGCAGAGAACCCAAATAAAGCCGAGATGAGAATCTCCTTCAAATTAAACGCAAGTTTTCCCTTGTCCCCATGAAAGGAAATCACAAGGAATGTTAGAAGATGGAAAGCAGCATCACTGGGCCAAGTTTCATAAAAATCCAGAGAAGAGAGTTTATTTATTTATTCTGAATTCAAAAGAGAAATAAAACCAAACCAAATCTTACCAAATGCTTTATGCTAAGATGTTCTCAGTCGCATTTCCGTGAAAGCTCAACACACAAAATCAGCCCAGACACCCTCTTACTGTTAAAATGTACTTTATTTCTAGCAATTGTTGCGGAAAGAGGAACGATTCTTCAGGACCGCGGCATGAAAAATGCTTCTACGGACAAGACGGTGCTAGTGGGAACACGTGTGAGCTCTGGAGTTCACGGGCATGACTCACACCAACACTTTGAATGATTGATCGCTTGAGCAAGCTCAACTTCAGTTCTCAGTTGAGTTTCATTGAATCAGTAGGTTGGAAAAGACCCATTGGATCATCAAGTCCAAGAATGGGTACGAGCTGGAAAGGTCTTTCTGAAGGATAGTTCATAGAATAGTTTGGGTTGGAAGGGACCTTAAAGATCATCTAGTTCCAACCCCAGGGCTACATGTTCCAGTGCCTCATCACCCTCATTGAGAGGAAATTCTTCCTTATATCTAGTCTTAACCTGCCCCTCTCCAGTTTACCCCCATTGCCCTTCGTCCTATCCCCACAAGCCTTTGGGAACAGCCCCTCCCCAGCTTTCTTGGAGCCCCTTCATGCACTGGAAGATGCTCTAAGGTCTCCTCGGAGCCTTCTCTTCTCCAGGCTGAACAACCCCAACTCTCTCAGCCTGGCCTCACACAGGAGGTTCTCCAGCCCTCACATCATCCTTGGAGCCTCCTCTGGACCCTTCGAGCAGCTCCGTCTCCTTCTCCTGTTGACGATTCCAGAACCGGACACAAACTCATCACAGGAATTATCAACAGAAGGTCCTAGACCACTGCTGAACCACCTGATCTCTCCTGGAAAACGCAGACCTTCACTTAAAAAGGCATCAAAGACAGGACCCATAAGCAGTGTTGGGGGAGCAAGTAGGGTTAAAGCACCTTGTTATTGAGGAGATACCAAAAGGAATGAGGAAAGGGGAACATGATAAAAGAGAGATGGGAACACAAGACTGTTTGGTGCCTCAGCTGTAAAGAGGGTGTCGCAAAATCATTATCTTCCCATCTGAAGCCATCGGGGGTGTTATAAATGTAACGGATCGGGACCTAGGATGGAATATACATCAAAATAAAAGAGCCACCTGCCTGGAGATCATCTCTGCCGGGACTCGAACCCGGAACCTCTGGATTAGAAGTCCAGCGCGCTCGTCCATTGCGCCACAGAGACCTCACCATGAGCGCAGCATCAGCTCCAGAACTGAAAAATCCCGCACCTCCCGCATCACTGGAAGAGCCTCCGCACCCCACGCTCGCCGCGTGGCACTAAGGCAGCGCGAAAACGCGGTGCCTACATCAATCTCCCTTGCAAATCAACATCTCGAGGCATCGCCTCCTTCCACAGGGACAGGGAATAATTCTGGGTATGATCTATATCTGGCGCAGCAGCAGGGATGCAGCAAAAACCTGGATGCAGGCTTGAATCTGTGTCGCTGGCAACCTCGCTGCAGCATCTCTAGCTCGGCTGAGGGCAGAGCTAAATCCTGGAGTAGAGTCGATGGCTGCATCTCCCTCCGCATCGTCACAGCATCCTCATCGCAGGAGCTGAGGGAGATAAAGATGAAAGAGGATTTAGCTTACAACACAGAAAGCTTTCTTCATCGTCACCAGTGCTGTTTGTCATGATGAAAAACGCAGAAACCTGTGGTCTGAGCAGAGAAAGAAAGAAAAAGCAGCTATTGCTTTTATCTTAAGCGAGCTGCCAATCAAGGGTTTAACGTTTTGCTACGCGCATCTTCCATTGGAAACAAGACAACATGACATCAACGAGAAATGTCCTTCTATGTCCACTGAGCCCCTTCAGGCACTGGAAGGTGCTCTAAGGTCTCCCTGGAGCCTTCTCCAGGCTGAACAACCCCAACTCTCTCAGCCTGGCCTCACACAGGAGCTTCTCCAGCCCTCACATCACCCTTGTAGCCTCCTCTGGGCCCGTTCCAACAGCTCCATCTCCTTCTCCTGCTGAGGATTCCAGACCTGGACACAATCCTCCAGCTGAGGTCTCCCCACAGAGGAGCAGAGGGGACAATCCCCTCCCTCCCTGCTGTTCTCGCCTCTCTCGATGCAGCCCAGGACACGGTTGGTTTCTGGGCTCTGAGCGCATGTTCCCGGCTCATGTTGAGCTTCTCATCAATCACCCCCAAGTCCTTCTCCTCAGGGCTCTCATCACATCATCCCCAGCCTGGATCAAGAGCAGGGATTGCCCCAACCCAGGGGTAGGACCTTCCCCTTGGTCTTGTGGCACCTCCTGAGGTTCTCCCAGCCCCATTTCTCCAGGTCCCTCTGGATCTCATCCATCATTCCCACGTGGCAACTGCACCCTCCTAGAA
>WAAB01007914.1:0-33136 GCA_013389865.1 Piaya cayana
CGTGTTGACATCAGCTCCACAGGTAGGTTAGTGCTGGGCTTGTGCCACGGTGGCCTGAGGGGGCAATATTTCAGAGGCTGCTTTTGCAACCTGGGTTGCAGCAGCCGGCTTTATAGGCTTCGCTCTACCAAACAAAGTGAGAGGAGCATCAAAACTGCAAGATTATACCAGCCGTTTTCTCTTTTCACAACAGAAAGTTGTAAATGAAAGAATTTCTGCAGTAAACAGCCAGGAATACTTTATTATTTATTTATACTTTTATACAATACACCTGAGCATAACCTGCAACTTCCATCGGAATCAACAAGCCTTACAGTACTTTTTTTCCTGCTTGGAAGTACAGCGTACAGTGATAATCCAATTTTACTGTCTTTGCCTGGGGACCTTGCAGAATGAATGCTGATGAAATAGTCAATTGATTAGAGACAAACAGTCTTTCAAAAAGTCCTGAGCAGAAGAAAAGCTATTTCCCACCTCTCTCACAAATATCAATTAATATTCCATAGTGAGGGTGATATCTAAAGGGAGAATAAAAAATAACATGAAAAGAAAACATAATTCTTTAAGCTCAACATAAAATATGTTTTACTTTTCTACCATTGCCTGTGATGTTAGACTGTATTCTAATCCTAACAAACAGCCACCCAGGGGAATTTATAAAGGAATACCTGCAGGCTTTCTTCTGGCACCATCTTATAAGTTGCAGTAAGAAAGAACTGCCAGGTTTAAAACTGAAAAGGCAGTGTTCTTTCTTATTAGATTCATATAAGCTAAATCCATGCAGTAACATCAGCACAGATAATTACCAAAGTTATCTATATCACTGGATCTGAATATACGTATTTCTTATGTAAAACATTTTTTGTTTCCAAAAGGTCATGCTAAAAAAGCAGCCTCGGAGTTCTAAAACAATTAGTTTGTGCACACAAAAAAAGTGTAAAATATACAGCTTATTAGATTTCACAGATGTGCTTCCCACAGTCTTCGTTTTACAGCTGCAAAGTGCTGAAGGCTGCCAGCTTGCTCCATTGTCTGTGGGTGTGCAGGAGGCATTTTTCTACTATACATAGCAAGCACATTTCATACTTCTGCAGTTACACATTTGCATACAATATATTTTTCCCATCTCCCTCCCATGATAAAAAGTCCTTAAAATGACACATGAGCAATCAAAAAACATTGTTGTGTTACGTGTTGGCAGGGTATTGAGTTGTTCAGAGATTTTGGCTTATGCACATACTGCATAACATTAACATTTTTTAAAGATTTCATTAACTTTCTGAACCCTCTGCTCGAGAAATTGCAGTAAGGAAATATGTAGCATTTGGAAGAAAAAACTCAGATTCCTCTTATGCTTATGGAGCTGTATCAGAGGTAAATGAAAAGATAATTTTCCTGTTCAAAACAGGAAAACGTTCCTTGTTTTTTTTTCCTGCATGATACTTCGTGATTTATTGTAGTGGTTATTTCCTACTGTTGACCAAGCTGCTTCTGTTTAATTATTTTAGATTCCTTAAATAATTTTGCTTTAGACTATCACTTCTTTGGACCACATCTGCCATTGCCTGTAAGTCTGCAGAGCACTGGGTCATCAAACTTCTTTTTCTGTGCATTTCAGTGACATTACGTATGACTACTTTTATATATATATATAAACCCTAGCAAAGCAAGTGATGCTTTGTTACTCTAATCTTTTAGAGTAGTTTTAAAATGCTGAATATGAAGTATATCAATTGTAGTTTATTTCATAAAATGTATCCAATTATATATATATGAATATATAAGTGCACACAGGAGTTAATATATATACTATATATTTATATATAGTATTTATATTGAAATTCTTAGAAGACTGATATTATTGACTGGTATGGCCTGTTTTGAGTACATAAGAGAATAATCATATGATTGAAATTTAGGCACACACATTAGCTGGCTAATTCAATTTGCATTCCTCTGTGGTCAGCCAAGAAAGACTCCCAAGAGAGGACAATTCTCTCTCTTCCTCCCTTGACAGCAATGCCACTAGGTACCCAGGCTGCCCAGGGAGGTTGTGGAGTCTCCATCCCTGGAGGGGTTTAAAAGATAGATGAGATGCTCAGGCATCTGGTTTAGTAGTGGACAGGTACAATTGGACTGGATGATCTCAAAGTTTTTTTCCAACCAAATGATTCTATGATTCTACAATTTAACCAGTTCAGCCTAAAACTGAGTTGTACGAATAACTCACTTTTCCTTCTTACCTTAATCATCATAAACAAGATCATGACAATATCACAGTATTTCACTACTTAGAGTCATATAAATTACAACTGGGAAAGACAAATTGCCCTATCAGTTAATCTTCCTGTCTTTCCAGGGTTTCCCCTTAGAATACATTATTTAGCATCCTGTGCAATAAAGTGAACTCTTCAGTGAGGAGGATTCTGTTATTTCCCTTGGGGAGCTCTTCCTTGTTGCACGATTTCTCATTGTTGCGGAAGCTTTTGTTGTTGTTTTTCTCTTTGCAACACATTAAGTGAAGTCCTGTATCCATCTATGTATTTATACAGTTCCGATCACCCGCATATCAGCATTACATCTGTAATGCACATGTTTTCTCTCTCATTTCTCTCTCTAGGAGTGTCTGCATATAGTGGAATATATTCTGGCCTGCCTGTTTCTCTAGCTTGTCAAGCATAAGTTGCCCATTTTTCCTTTAGTGGACTATTCTGGTCCACATCTGTACCCCTCACCCTTGCTTAGGTTGTCATCTTCCACCTTTCATTACTGAAGGGGGTCCACTGGGCACTTAAAATCAATTTTTTTTCTATTAAAAAAGCCTATTTTCACATACTTTCCTTTAAGTGTGGGGAAGATCTGGAAAATGCACACAGGCTCTCTGTCACCTATTCTCAAACCAGTCCTCAAAACTCTTCCGTGATGCCTACATCCCATAAACACTAGGTGTGCTAGCCTGACAGCAGGTAGGTCTGGAAGTGGCACCACTGTGTGCTGACAGCATTGCATCCTAGGATAACTTATAGCCTCTTATCATCACCTTATGTCTCTTCAGTTTTCTCTTTGCATTTGGCTTTCATGGAATTCAGCTGTTGGAGTATATTGGGAGAGAACTTTCTCGCATTGAGAGACCTGAACCACATATGGGGCTTTTAGAGCTTTGGCAGTAAACTAGGTATTAATAATAATAAAAATACTTCTGAATACTGATGTTGAGGGTGAGAGTGAAATGATGTATGATTTGCAACAGAACCCTGAAACACTCATACAAGATGCTTGTGTGTAGATATGTGTGTAGCTGCGTAGGCACCAAGCTATGCAGGTGAGAGAGTTGGGGATGTTCAGCCTGGAGAAGAGAATGCTCTGAGGAGACCTTAGAGCAACCTTCCAGTACCCGAAGGGGCTACAAGAAAGCTGAGGAGGGACTTTTAATGAATGTNCAGTTTAAAATACCAATGATAAAATATTATGTATGCATTTTGCATATGTTAACAAGCTCTGCAATCCATTACACCGATTTCTATTCCACATACATTTTCTTTATTTGGTTAGTGAAATCTCTAATTCATAGATTTTGTGTTTAGAAATGGTCTCATGTAGAATAATACAGGATGCTAAGGCTTAAAACTATGGGGGTTTATTTTAAAAAAAATCAGCAACAATGAAAAACAAATACAAATAAGTTTCTTCAGCTTTGAGGCAGTAATAATTTACATGTCAAGAAGTTATACAGGTTTTTATGAGATTATTGCAGTTTTATTCAATAAAAAATTGTTACCATGACAACAACTGTCATGCTACCTGTGAGATTATAGCAAAGAAGGGCAGTGAAGAAAAGGCTTCATTTTGGAAAGAATGCTTATCTGACCTGCTGAATACAAACAATGCTTGGCTTTGACCGCTGTTGACTGCGGGGCTACTATCCGCCAAGCTCAAAATCTAGCTAGAGATTTTGAAGCACAGTGATCCTCTTAGAAAAACAAACCAGTTGGTAAATAGTGGTAGGTCTTTTACATGCAAATATACTCTTGATGTCCTGTCAGATTGGTAATCAGATCTCCTGAATGAAACAGGAGATTTCAGCCTGTCAAGATTTGGGATGTGCAGGAAAGAAAGGAGAGAGACCAAAAAGGGCATCAGAAAAGCAAAGCAAACCAGAATTCCCTAGGAAAATGAGAGAACATGGTCCCACTAGGTTGCATGATGGTCACGTTTTTTATTTTTCCCAGCCATTACAATCTTTCAACAAAATGGTTGCTTCATTGAATATGGATTCATGTAAATTTCTGGCACTGACTCTGTGTTACCTCCTCTAGAACGTACAAGTTTGATTTTTGTGTTTTTCAGTACACACATTTCACTGCCACACCAAAAAATTTGCTTTCCTACTCCCTCTGGCAGCATATGCATTTTTCTTTCTGACTAATGTGCAGAATCTGTACCCTGACTTGCACATAAAAACACAGTCGAAACAACAGAAGAGTACTAGCTGAGCACACACATCTCATTTTTATGATGGCTTTTAATCTTAGGTTGCCAGCAAACACAGGCTTTCTTACCTAGCCATATAAAAATACTTTTATTGCTAATTGCATCTCTGATTGCTAGCCTGTTGCAAAGAGAGGCTAGGAAACCTGACACTGACAGAGTAAAACAATCAGCAATAGTTAATGGCTAAATCACATTAGAAGTGTTCATGAATTAAAATCTGTTGAATCTCTTTGCAGTCCATATTTAATCGCAGGGTCATTAGCATTGCAAAAGTGCACCTCAGAATAAAAAAAAAAAGTAGAAGTTTTTTAACTGAATGTCTTAAAACGTGCAGCCTCTGTTGGAAAAATGGGTTTGTTTTACATAAGGCAATATTAGATACATAAAGCAAAAGAGAAGCAGTGATTATGTTGTTGGGCCAGATTATATAAAACTGCTATATTATTGTAATTAGGACAACAGTGACTTGGACTATAATAGTGGCTTTCTTGTAAAAATGGCACCATTTCAAATTTATAGTCTCTAGCTAAATGAGTTTGTTGTAGCATTGACGAAGAAACAAATACAAGCCAAATGCAGTCAAAATTCAACACAAACAAAACTGTGGCTGGTTATTTGCTGGATAGAACCCAGAATGTTGTTTTTCAAAGGACGTTTACTTAAGAAATGCTCTGCCCTGTTTTTTGCTGCTTTTTCAATGCAAAAAATTTTATCTTTAAAACCTTAAGCACGTTATGCATGTAAAAAATACATACATGTAGTTTATAACTGCAGTTTCCATAGTGGAGTAAAATCCTACTTAAATGCTGATAATCCAAAGCTCTAGACCAAAGCACAGAGAGTTCTGCTGGGCGCGACAGATTCCCTAAATAACAGTCATGGCTTGTGCTTGGTTGAAAAAGCGTTTGGTTGCTTGTGGGAGTTGATTAGGTTGCTACTTCTGCTGTACCCTTGGCTTCTTACAGTGAACTGGAGCAGCACCGATGCAACAACATCCTCTGCAGCTGCAGAGTGGACAGAGTTTGCTCCTTTATACACCTATTAATGCCTGTGTGAACATATTAATGTGGAGTGTTTCACACCTGGAGTTTTGTTTCAGGGAATAAGGGGAAAAAAAATCACATTAAAGGTGATAAAATTTAAAGTATGTAAAAGCTTAACTAGTTTCAATAGTGGAAGTAATTTCTTTAATTTCTGTTTCATGATTGCTCACATCTTTCATAACCAATTTTCATCAATAAGATTGTTGGGAGCAAATTACTGAATTTGACAAAGCTCAGAACTGCGTATGATGGTCGGAAATGAAGCGCTGAGTGGCAGAGACTGGCAGGGTAAGAAATTGATTTCTAGGAGCTGGGAGAAAGTTTTATTTTTCTGTTCCCTTCATTAATTTTGTTAGATGAGATTATAGTCACATTTCAAGTGAACCGTAAGGGGCAGAAAAAGAAGAGTATGCCATTTCCCCTCCCCTCCCCTTTTTGTGTATATAAATAGTGAATGGGAATGCTGACTCTTATGTATGTCTTTTTAATATATGTATAAATTTCAGATAAACTTGAGGCCTCAAGAAGCGATTAAATTGTTTTATATCACAAGGAAGGAATCTTGAGAACTGAGTATCGGGATTGGAAACAAAGTTAGATGCTGATTCCCTCTTTTTATTAAGAAGTATGCAACTTTAATGTCTAATGAACACTTGGGATAAAGGATGCATTTATCAAAGAATCAGCAAAGCTGTTTGAGTTCTGAAATCTTGAAATAAATATCTATACAAGTCTTCAGGAATTCTCCAGTGGAATAAGAAAAGAATAGAAATTATATATCAAATCTTTCTAAACAAGCAATGTAATTATTTCAGAAGTCCTTTGAAATGAGAGCCAGCTAAGCAAATCAAACACAATCTCAAAGAAGTCAACAGTTTCATTTCTTTATACACAAAGGAAAATAAAATATATTATGGAAACAAAATGGAACAGCCGAGATAAAATACCCTTAAAAATATCTTCACTGTTCTGTGATGACCTTTATCTTATTCCACCCTTCTCCCATTGTATGATGTTCTGCACAAACGTCTTCTTCCTTAAGGCTGTGGGTTTGTAACCCTCTATGGTAGCAGCAACTCTCCCAGAAGCCCGGTACATCATCAGCTCCCTCAGTTTGACTCCAGTTGAAGAAAGCACTGACCTCTACATTCACAGGGCTGGACACAGGGACTCCAGGTGGGGTCTCGCAAGAGTGGATCAGAGAGGCAGAATCATCTCCCTCACCTTGCTGTCCATGCTTCTTTTGATGCAGCCCAGGACATGGTTGGCCACTTGGGCTGTGAGTGAAGATTGCCTGCTCGCGTTTTCACATCAATGAACACTGCCAAGTCCTTTTCTGCAGGGCTGCCCTCAATCACATCATGTTCTTCTTCCCTTCCTTTACCGTTCCTCTTCCCTTCCTCTTCCCTTCCTCTTCCCTTCCTCTTCCCTTCCCTTGCCTGATCCTCTTGGGTGCTGGGGTGTCTGCAGAGTGGGTGCTGGCTCCTGGTTCCCTGCTCACTGGGGTGAGAAGGGTGAGCCTGGAGAAGAGGAGGCTGAGGGGAGACCGCATTGCTCTCTCCAACTTCTTGAGAGGAGATTGTGGAGAGGAGGGAGCTGGGCTCTTCTCCCAAGGGACAGGGGATGGGATGAGAGGGAATGGCCTCAAGCTCCACCAGGGGAGGTTTAGGCTCGACATTAGGAAAAAATTCTTCACAGAAAAGGGTCATTGAGCCCTGGAACAGGCTGCCCAGGGAGGTGGTTGATTCACCTTCCCTGGAGGTGTTTAAAGGATGGGGGGACAAAGTGCTGAGGGACATGTTTTAGTGATTGATAGGAATGTTTGGACTCGATGAGCCGGTGGGTCTCTTCCAACCTGGTGATTCTATGATTCCATATTTTGTATCACACCTGGGGCAACAGCTGTAAACGGCAGAGCATGTCCTGCTGGGGTGGTGAGGCTAGAGCTGGAATTCTGTGAGGGGGTCAATACAGGAAAAAAAACCAGAGAACTTGTGACTGGTGCATGAGGTGCAGAACGAGAGCCAACAAAACTTAAATATGTGAGACAATTGTAATAGCTACATCTTTTCATGCTTTGTAACTACTGTGGGCAAACCTCAAAGGTCCTTTTGTCCCTATGATCCTGCAACATCCGAACTCAGGCTTCCTGCATACTTCCTCGTCATTGTTCCCTATTCCATTTATTTTCTGTAGCATATGCCATGGCCTCTGAACGTGCCCCATGGTTGCTTCACTGTTACTGTTTTTATTCTCCTGTATGTGAAGGAGGTCATTCAGGATATAATCTATGGACTGAGGCTGCTGTACTTGGTACGCAGCTGGGGACCACGTTTGTGTCATCTGTCCCCTTAGTTATTTTCACTAAAAGCTACCAGTCATTGTCTGTTAGCATCTGCGTATGTGGCAAAATTAGTAACTGGTCAGACAAGAAACTTCCCATGTTAATTCCTTACACAGCAACCATCAAGTTAAGGATAAAGTCCATTTCTCATGCTCAGTGGCAGGTTAAAGATTATTATATTAAAGGCTAGGTATAACATCACTTTTCAACATCAAAACCAGTGAAGCTTCAAAACATAAACAGTCTGCATGTTTTATAAGAACAGTTTCAGTAAGCATCTGTCAAAGATCGATGCAATATAATGTTCAGCAATGTTGTGTTCCTCTTCCACATGGTACGTACACGTCAGCTGCAGGCCATGTGGATGCCTCTGGACCTGCGAGGCAGCAGGAGAGGCTGGTGAGATACTTTCCTGCCAGATGGGGCTGCAGTAGAGCTTGCATGACAACCAGCTGATCTGCTGCTCTTCTTTGATGTTCTCCCCTTGCAAGAAAGGATAAAAGTACACCAGTAGCCAAAATAAATGACCAGTGCAAGCCACGGGCATTTGATTGCCTAGTGAGATGTATTTCTGCAATCCTTAATCCCTTTTCTGGGAATTATCCTGTTATTCCCATGCAGGAAACCCTCCACAACATGAACCACTGCAGAACTTCACTCCATGATTAAGGTATTATTTATCCCACTAGACATTCCCAGATCCTACCAGCCCCATATCTTGCCTTGATGCTCAAAGAAGCTACGTGGGAAAGCCCAGAATTGAAGCTATAGGTTGATACGCAAATTATCTCTAAATACACAAATATTCCTCTAAACAACTTCCATGTATTGTTATGCCCAAACCTGTCCAAGTCATACAGAGGTCACAGTGCAAGGACGTGCCAAATGGATCTCCCCCACCTCTGTTTTACTGTTCCTGTCCTGAGGTGCCAGTGCAATTTGGATTCAGCAGCACACAAAGTGTGAAAGGGAAAAGGAGGCTGGTTTTATTGGCATATCCAGAAGAGAAGTAATTTAGCTATAACCCTTTTCTTTTCTGAATTTAAGTACCATAATTCAGCCCTTAACCTATCTCATACTCTTGCTTTCTCTCTTTCCCTATATATTGTCTTTATTTTTAGCCCAATTAATGGCATAATTATAATTTTAAGTCATTCAAAGAAGCTCTGCAGCAAGTTTAATATAACCCGAATTTAATTTGATTTTACGTCTTACAGAAATTGGAAGTGCTGTGTTGCTTAAGAAAGAAAAAGGGCGATTTCCTTAATTTTTTCTTGGGGGTTTTTTTGTGGTGTTTTTTTTTTTTTTTTTTCTGAACAGAGTATGGTTTATAACTCTCACTAGACAATGGACCCCTCAGTGGCAAAGCCTCATTTCAGAGCCATAGATGTTGTCCTGACTCTGTCACTGTGGCCACATCAAACCGTTTTTGTGGCTGCAAGCCAAGAGAAGGAAAAAGAACCCTTTCTATTATTGCCTTTCTATGCAGTGTTTGCAACTTGGCGAGGTTCTTTCAAATGTGATTTTGCAATTCTTAAATGCAACGTATTATATTGTATTATTAAGCTTGTATTTTCTGTCCCTTTGATATGACTTCTTTGCAAATGCTTGAAGTTCACACAGATCTATCAGGTAGCTTTAAATGCATTCTACAAAGAAACCTTAAGCGATACAGCTAATAAAAGGGTTTTTCCTTTACCCAGAAATTCAGCCTGCTGGCATAACTCATCTTGGAGAAAAATGTTTTGTTTGTGTTCCAAAAGTAATATTATAAGTTGTTCCTGATGTTCTTTCTTCTCTTGATATTGTCGTCTGTCTCACAAATTTCTTTACAGCTCCAAGGAAGATATTTTCATTTTAAAGCAGATTTTGAACAAGTTCTGCATGTTTCTGGTCAGATTGCACATTAATTTTCTATACTCTTTTTATTTAGGTACCTTTGTTACTAAAGTCACAGCTACAGATGCAGATGATCCGGTGTACGGAAACAGCGCCAAGCTGGTTTATAGCATTCTGGAAGGACAGCCTTACTTTTCTATTGAGCCACATACAGGTGGGTGCCTGTGAACGTGAATCCCTAAGTTACATTCACACAAGTGACCATGCCTTTTACATATTTTGTACAATACACTTAAACAAAGAGCACAAGTAGGTGTCTGTTAGCATTACCAGCTTGTAACGCATCTCACTTGTATTCCATCAGGGTCTAATCGTGTGAAAAGACAAAGAAAAACCTGTATTAATGATAATGCAGGTAATGGTGCTGCTAGTACTGCAGAAGTTACTGAAGGTAGTGGAAATGCTGTATGGCTTATAATTGAAAGATGTCCTGAGGAATTTAATGAGCGTGATGTAACTGTCAATATGAAACTACAGTATTTCCACTCTAAAAAAGTACAGTCTAGCTTGGGAATTTTAGTGAGCGTGTGGTGTCTTTTTCATTAATGATTTTTTTTCTTTCTTGATTGGATGAATCGAGGGAAAGAACGGACATGATGCTGAGCCTTAGTATGAATTTTTATTGGCATACATTTAGGATTACTTTATTTCTCTGTGGTTTTAGAGTCTTGAAAGTCATCTGAAAGAAGTGCCAATAAATCCATTCCCTCTTGTTTCCTGCACATGTCATACTTACAGCAAATTCATTTAGTTATGTCTGAGAAGCATTTTCTAAAGGTATTTGGTATTATTTATAATGTTCTTTCACCTGTCACAAGAAGCTGACTTTAATCACTATTGTAGAATAGAATCATTTGGTTGGAAAAGACTTTTGAGATCATCGAATCCATCCGTACCCGTTCAGTACCGAACCATCCCTAAGAACTAAGAGTCAAGCAGCTGCGATCTCCCAGGGAAAACAAAACTAAAACTTATGTTAAAATAAATTTTTAAAAAGCACTTGAATTTATGCAAACAAAAAAAGGGGTAAAGTAGGAGTAAAAATTCTTGTCTTCATGTAGATTAACAAGATATTTAATTAGTGCTAGGAGAAATTTTCAAAGGAGGCTTTTGATAGATCAAGTATTCTAGTTTTCTCACCAACTTTAAACAGAGTTCTTTTAGATTCTTTAGGGTCTGCAAGTTCCTTAGTTCTTTTTGGTGTGAGAGAAATTATTTCCCCTTTCTAGAAATGCCCCGGCTTGCAGGAACTTTAGGTAAATAGTGTAGGACGATAATTATAAATACATTAATGGTGCAGTTCATTTAAGTAAATTCTTATGTTGAAGGACAGTTACTGTAAGTGTGAAACCAATCTCTGGAATGTGATTCAGTGGTTCATTTTTTACTGAATGAACAATAGGGATTTGAAAGAATAAGACTAGAACAGCACAACGGAAAGCCAGTAGCTGGTTTCAAAAATAAGGATGTCAAGAGGGTGTTATTAGTTGAGCTCTTTAGTAATGCTGGGTGATTTGTCACAAGTCATGCGGAAATATAACTCTGAAGAGACCCCTGACCATTATGTATCTAAATGTATGATTTTGTTTCCTTTAATATTGCAAATTATTGCATGCAGTAATGACTAGAGTTAGCCATCTTAATTAGCAGGGGATTAGCTGTAGGCTTTCTCAGGCTTTACTAGGGAAATGTAGTTCTTTGGCAGGGGAAATAAATATACCAAATGGAAAAAAAATGTTGAATTTTTCTCTGGTTTATTATTTGTATTGCATTAAAACCTTGTGTTTAATCCAATGAAGTAAATATTAATCACCAAGGAAAGTGATTTCCATTACCATAAAAGCCAGAGAAAGCTCCAAAGCTTTTTGGTGAACATCATGATTTTTCTTCTATTTCAACAGCATTAAATTCCTTCTCCTGCTTTCATTTCCAGTTACAAATATTCCTTTGAGTAGCAGTTCAGTTACCATGAAAATGACATGTTAGTTTCTAAAGGGAATTTAGTCATAAAGAATTCAGCTGCGGATTTGCCACAGTCCCTGAGCAAGTGGCTTGATATTATGGAGCTGCTTCTGAGTGAATAAGCAATTTCAAATTCCCTGTTTTTCTAGATCTATGGAGCACCTCCCGTAGGAGGACAGGCTGAGAGAGTTGGGGTTGTTCAGCCTGGAGAGGCTCTGTGGAGATGTATTAGCGACTTTTCAGTACCTGAAGGGACTACAAGAAAACTGGGGAGGGACTTTTCATAAAGGCTTGTGGTGATATGATGAGGGGCAATGGGTATGAACTGGAGAGGGGCAGATTTAGACTGGACATAGAGAAAAATTTCTTCACTATAAGTGCGGTGAGGCCCTGGCACAGGTTGCCAAGGGGAATTGTGGAGGTGAGGAAGGTGCTCCAGCCCTCTGGTCATCTTTGTAGTCTCCTCTGGACCTGTTCCAACAGCTCCATCTCCTTCATATGTTGAAGATTCCAGACTAAAAGTCAAATTGTTTAAAATGCTCCAACATGCATTTGTTTAGAATACATAAAGAATAAATATGAGTAGAAGTCTAGTCGTTAATCAAACCAGGTGCAGGAAGGCAGGTAGTTGTCTAGAAACTGCAACCAGATATTACACAGGATAAAATATATTGCTGTAAATCCCCACAGCCTTAGAGCTTTACTTCTTCTGAAAATACATGTGGATTTGAGAGAACGTAAGGAACTATACGGCAGCTCTTCATGGTCATACCAGAATTCTGAAGTGAGGGGATGATAATATTCATTACATACCAAAGAGAGTTCGATGGGTTGGTATAGTCTCAAAATACCAAGAGAGCTGAAATTTCACAGCAGCTTCTGACACTGTATTTCACGTTTTGAGAGGTATCAGTGCATGGAAGATGCACAAGCGTTTAGCATCTATATAATCTGGATGGTAGTGATATTAGCATGGACAGACAGAGTGGAAAGAGAACTTGTTTTTGTTAATAAGAAAGTGTCCAAAGCAAATAGTAAGTCTGTAGAAGTGCGTTTCTTTACATTTATCCAAATTTTGCAATGTGAATCATCACAACTAATATTTGTTTCCTCTTAGTAGCTAGGCCAGGAAAACCCATTATCTTATGCATTTGTGTGTAGTCCTTGGGAACCTCCAGGGAAGATTTCATGGGGGAAGGTTTTATGTTTGGCTACGATGGTCACAGCGTACAAACTAACTCAGGACATCTAGGTGTGGTAGTGTCTTTTCCAAAACAAATCAGATCTGAAGGTGATCCTCCAAATGTGGCAGATACTTTAGAGTCTGAGGGACTTTGAGCAGGGGCAGGGGACAGACAATGTGCGTACGGCTACATTTTCACTCTGGTTGCATTTCATTAGTGCTCCTGCTAAGTTACAAGCCCTTCTAAATAATTTGAAACTGATTTTTTTTTTCTATACACAGACGTTTTGTCTAGAATTGTGTCTTTCCCAAAATGGAATTGCTGTTTTAAGAAATGTGCTATGTTAAAGTGTTCTGCTTAAGAACGTGGCTATTTTCTGTCGTTCATGGGAGCATATCAAGTGTTACCAAAAAGCATTGCTGCTTAGAACTGATCTACTTACTATTTTCCTATGAGGCTGATTTTTTTTTTAGTTTTGTTTAGTAGAAATTAAGACTAGATTTAGATTTGCACAGCTGCCAACACCAGGGCAGCCATAGAAAGGCTACACTGTCTGTCTTTTTTTTTCATTTCCTCACTCAGACTAAAGATTTTTTGACCTTGCTACTTGATTTTAATGGGAGCTGAGCACAGGAATAATCCAAATCACGCCTCCCGATTCCTTTCTCCTCTCTATTACTCTGAACAAAAACAGGGAGCAGAGGTGTAGGATATGGCTTCATGCCTATGGCAGAGAGGGTTGCTGCACCTGAATGTAAACCTGAGGAGAGCAGTTGCTCACTCTTCTGCTTTTTTTGTTCCCACTAATTTGACACTAACTAGGCGGAGGCCTTATCTGAATCACACTCATGGCCGAAACTCTTAACATTACTCTCAACCTCCTTGCTGAAATAATTCTATAATGCTGGGTGCACAGAAATAAGTACCAGTAAGTGACCCATAAAACAATAATTTTCCATTAACTTAAATGAAAAATGCATATACTTCTGCAGCTCTAGTTTGCTAGTTCTTCCATATGAGTTATAGGCACATGAAAGAAGGTAATTCAGAAGTTCTTTTTTATTCAGAGCTCTGAATATGGCTTTGGGTAAATGCTTTTTTGATGGCTCATTCTGAATATTTTTTTACTTTCCATAGGTGAATTTTAACATGACCACTGGTTTATTGGGTAAAGAGTAAGCATAAATAATACATTGCAAAGATACAGATTCCCATTTTCTATGAGAGGCTAATACAATAGCCTACAATAATAGATTACAATACAATGTCATCAGACTAGTGAAAACACTCTCAGGGCACTAAATTATATTCTGTACATCATAATCATTATATCTGACTAGATGATGCCAGGTTTTCTGACTAATTTGTATTATTTATGAAGATAAACATGTTGTATGTATTGTCTCATAATCCGAATCATGACAATCAAAGGATTGGGGAAGGGAGTTCCTTAAGACTGCTAAAAGTAGCTAAAGCACACTTCTCACTTTTAAGCTTTTCCAAGGATATTAAATCATGACTGTCAGCTTTAAAATAAGATTATCATAATGGAATGTAATATGAAGTGACACTGTGTTCTACAATATAGGAATAGCAGAGAAAATAAGTTTTCAGCTGTGTCTCACTTATTTACATTTCACATGAACTTAAATAATGTCACTCCTACACACATCTGAAATATAGTTACATGAACAAGGCAAATTACAGCAAACACCCTACTGAAATGGAAAACACATCGTACTATTCAAGCATAAACCCTTGTTATAAATCAAAATGAACAGGTTTTAAACACTGCTGTTTTGGATATAGTCCTTTGGTACAAACCCTAAGTTCAAGTTAGTAAAGCTGAGGTGAATAGACGAGTCGGGAGACCTAGAAAACTAAAAACTCTCCTAACAGAATGTGGATATTTCTTTGGGAAGGTGCACATGCTTTAATCAATAGAGCTTTTAATGATTTATGTATATGGCCCTCTCTGGACCCCAGTGTTGAACCCTGTGGTTCTGACTTGAGTATATAAATGAGTAGGCCTAGGAGGCATGAAAATGGCCTTCAGCAGAGGCTAGGTTTGAATCTTTTATTTTCATTTCCAGTCTTTCTTATCTTCCTTTACCTAGACCTTGAAATACAGTCCAGCAGAATAAAACCAAGTAGGGTAGTGAGAAGATAAACCAAAGCAACTTTTGTGTTGCAGACATTTTTGTTACATTACTCACTGTTTCTTCTACCTGGTTGTTCATATCCAGTTTATTAGTAATGGTGCCTCTCAATGACAGCGCAGGCTGACCTCAGAATATTGTGTGTAGTCCTGATGTGACCCATCATCATAAAAAAGACTACTGAAATACTGAAGAAAGTTCAAAGCAGTGGAGCTAAGGTGAGGAGAATATTACTTATAATGAAAGATTGATTGAACTTAATTTGTATAAACTGGATAAGAGGTGATTAAAGGAGGATATGAAATCACTGCACAAATATTTGAGAGGTGTTAATAAAAGAGAGGCACTGTGACTGTTTCTGTAATTACAGATGATAAAATGACAAGGTAGCATTGTCAAACCAGAGAGAGATGAGAAAACAGTTTGGACGAAGGAAGCAATTTGCAATGGAAGGGGAAAGTAATGAGCTGCTAGGAACAAAACTAACTTGTGTTCAACAGAGCCTTGCTAAACAGTTCAGTTTCTGAATAGTAGAGAATTAAACCCTCATGGGAATATTGTAGAGAAAGAACTTGTTTGACATTAGTCAAAGCCTGGACTGAACTGCTGCTTTCTAGCTCATTTTATTAACCAGTGCTGCTGTGATATCCTTGCCAATTCCTACAGATTTAAAGTTATCTGAACTTTTAACTGGAATAATTTCAAGAGGCATGAACTGGGATAAGCTGATGTGGTTCTGTCTTAGCAAACGAGGTGTAGGAACTCATTTCCTAGAGGAGAGGGCAGGTATGTGCAGCGGCATACAGCCTGGATATGCAGCCCCAGTAGCAGCATTCCCAAGGCAGCAGAATCGGCTCCAGCACA
The DNA here is from genome assembly GCA_013389865.1 of Piaya cayana. Lineage (NCBI taxonomy): Eukaryota > Metazoa > Chordata > Aves > Cuculiformes > Coccyzidae > Piaya > Piaya cayana. The sequence continues at coordinate 15,947 of WAAB01007914.1, forward strand.
TGCAAAGATTTCTGGACTTTATAGGTGGTTCGTTCCATTACAGCACCTTCAGCTCCATCCTGACAGCATTTGATGCACTCGAGTGCAATGCTGAAAACAGAGTGTATTTTCAAACTCGTATAAGCCTTTTGATGTCATTGTGTCCCAAGGATACTGTGCAACCTTAGGAGTTGCGTTAAGGTGTTTGTTCAAAGATTCTTTGGTGATTCTGAAAGTTGTCTTGGTGACAGCCCATTAGGAGAGAGACTTGTGCTGACAAACTGTTCGTGCAGCAGACCTGAGGGTCAGTCCTATGGTTTTTGCTTTTTACTTAGAAGAAGAAAGTGCAAACTTACTGATAAGGTATGTAGGATTGGGTCTTTCAGTACCAGCGAAAACAGTCTTTTCTGATAAATAAAGGAAGTATAAGATCAGTGCAGGGACATGTGAAAACAGTTATGATGCTCTGTAGTAGGTGAAGATGTGAGCCTTAAGATCAAGACATATCGGCATTTAATAAAAAGTGATTTCTGCGTCAAGAGATAGTCTAATAGTAGTAGTAGTATCAAAAAAGCTTATAGCACACATATTTCTTGCATTTCAGAGCAAAGCCTCTATCATTTTAGGAAGCTAGTGAGATAGTTAGGACTTAACCACTTTCCTCATGCTGAGTAGGAAAACGGGGGTTACATGTCTAAATAGCATTGTGCTTCGGGAGACTGAATTAGAGAGAGGCATTTGAACCACACAGCTAGATTTGGAAAGCATCTGCAAAAGAATCCAAGGCCACTTTCTGCAAAATGTCTAGTATAATTATAGGTATTAGAGGATCATTACACATAAAATCCTAAGGAGGCAAGGTCATAAATGCAGGGCAGACTGTTTATTTGCTGCATTCATTCTCAGTTGGGGAGAGGGCAATCCTTTCACTGTGCCAGTGGAAATCGGTCCCAGGGAAAAGGGGTTGGCTGCTAAGTAGAAATGAAAGGTTTTTACCCAGACTATAAAACCCAGATATGAGTTCATCTGATTTAAAAAGGCAGTGTTATGATATGTGTTATCCAGTCATACCATGTCATAATGTTCATCTAGCAGAATACGTATAGCAAAAGATAGATAGAGTTAATTTATACAACAATGATGAACCTGCAAGGTCAACTCCCAAATGAAAGCAAGACCAGGAAACACAAAAATGCAAGTAATATGGACTGAAAAAGAAAATGCAGATAAAAAGATTGCAGATGACACAAAAAATAAGACAGTTAATATATTGATATTCCACTTCCATCTCAGCCAACTGAACATGAGCCAGCAGTGTTCCCAGGTGGCTAAGAAGGCCAATGGCATCTTGACGATATCAGAAATGGTGTTACTAGCAGGTCCAGGCAGGTTCTTCTCCCTCTGGACTCAGCNGGGACCGGTGAACGAGGTCCTGAGGGACATGGTTTAGTGTTTGATAGGAATGGTTGGACCTGATGATCCAGTGGGTCTCTTCCAACCTGGTTGTTCTATGATTCTATGATTCTATGATAAATGCAGGCAGTGCCATCTTCCCTGTAATTTTTTAAAATAAACATAGTCATGAAATAAGGAAAATATTAGCTTCTCTTTTAAAATACAAAAATGGCACAGAACCACTCCACATAAAATGATATAACAGAGTATTCAATTCCTTATGTAGTCATTATTTTTTACTGCAGTTGATGTCTTTGGTTTGAAATATATCTCCATTTGAATGTAGTTCCAACTAGTGCAGTAATTGATAGATTTTCTAGAAAGTTAGCCAACTTTGCTAGAAGCTACAGATATTTTTCTTTTCTTGTTAAAATAAAAATCCTAAGGCATCAGAACCAAATAAGAATTTAGAACATTTGGTGATAATTTTTGTTTAAAAGATTTTTTTTTAGTAAGGGTGAAATGAATGAAAAATTGTGGATCAGTGTGCCTGTATCACATCACCAAAGAATAGGAATTTCTTTAATTTTCAAGAAAGTTAATTGTGATCTATTAAACTTTTAGGAATTGTTGTATGGGTTTTCCACAGATCACCAAGTGAACCATTTTTATGGACTGCAAAAACATCACTGTAATCAGTGTGCTTCATGGGAACACAGAGAATGGCTCTCTGAAGAAATTATGATTGATTTTTTTCAGGAGTTTGTGTCCTAAATGACTTACATGTAATAAGAATCTTCACCAAGAATTTAGCACTGAAGGGTGATGAAAGCAATTACTTGGCTCTTCCAAAATGAAAAAAAAAGGAAAGTTCCAAAGTATGAAAGCAGAAAGTCTTCATCAAAATATGTGAGATGAAGAAGATGCTTAAGAAAGGCTTTTCAGGGACAGATCCCAATTTTGCATAGTGCTTGATTGGTTTTGTTCCATGTTCTCAATTATTAACTGTAGTTTTACAATATTACCATAAGGAGATGCCTCAAAAAATTGAAAGTGAAAAGTGAAAACCAGATCCTTATTTCTGTTGTTCCTTCTACTTCTTCTTCCTCTCCATCAGCCTCTGACACATTGCTTCTTTTCCCCTGGTCTTTTTCAGTGTGAGACAGTGTATATTTTTCCAAATAGGTTTTTGAAAGTAGTCCACAGGGGTGCATTTTAACTGACTCAAGTTGTAAGGCAGATTGTGCAAATTGCTCAGTGTGCGCTGTTAGGACCACGGTAAAAGTAAATCCCATTCTGCAGCTGTTTTATTTGCTATTGAGCTGTGTGACACCAATAGCTGCTTAGGAGAAGCAACTCAGCCAAAACCAAGCAGGTACTTCCGATACTGGGAGTGTTTTCATTCTTTGAAGAAACAGATAACTTCTTGATTTCTTTAACCTTCCAATGCACACCCTGATGTTTCCAGCTTTAGTCCACAGCCAGTGTGATGCAGGTGTCTGTACTACATGTTCATTGCATGTTGTCACAAGATTAAGGTTTGTGAAACATTTCAGAGCATATAAAGCCCCATCTTAAATAACCAGAGGGAAGGGACCTCAAGTGAGAATGCAGAGACCACCCTTGCCCCCAAAAGGAGCAGCCTTACCCCTTTTCATTCTCAACAGACATTTGTCTCATAGGTTCTTAGAAACTTTCCATAATGGAAATGCTGCAAATTCTACAGGCAACCTTCTGTCTTTGCTTACCTTCTCTTTTAGAAAGTGTTCTCCTAATGTTCAAGTAAAATCTCTCTTGCTACAATTTAAACACATTTTGTGCTTTTTACTTTAGCCCCATTATTTCTTCTCTTCTCCCTCATGGAAAAGGAGAGTAGATCCCAGTAGTTTTTAATATATTTGGCAGTAAAGTCTTCTTTCAAACTTACATAACTGTATAAAGCAATGTTTTTCAAACCTGAACACACCACTCCAGTTGCAGACTTATCGGTGTGAGTGATTGGGAAGGTTTATTCTGCAGTTCTTCCATCTAACATGAAAGTTAATATACCAGGAAAGGTTTGAGCCTTTTATCAGCAAAATGCTGTTGACTCACATTCAGCTCATTTTGACTCCATGTTCTTTCCTGTCTTGTGAGTCATCTGCTCTATTGTAATTGTAAAGTTAATTGTTTCACCCACACAAAATATCTTTTACTTGCCAAATTGAGTTGCATCCTGCTTTTGTAGACTCTCCAATTTGTCAAAAATTGTTTTGAACTCCAATCCCGTTCTTCCAGTACTTGCAATGGTGGCCAACTTTGTGTCACCTGAAAGCCTTGGTAAGATCCTTCTGTCTTCCATCATTCAGGAAATATTGAATTGTGCTATAGGCAGAGCAAATGCTATGAGCCACTTCATCCATTTATCCACTTTGACAGTAAACCATTGATAACTGCTCTGAATACAATCTTCCAACAACTGTCTGCCTGCCTTACATTAGTTTAAGGTAATTCTCATCCCTTCCTTTTAAACTACTCTCCTGTTTGGTCCATATCATTTTCATCCATCACAGCATGCTGAAAGTGATTATGTTTTTATTCTCGATTTGTTTCTGGGCTGAATCGAACTAGAGCAGGTTGAATGCTCAATGAGTTAATGTTCTGTGTATTAGTATTTGGTAAGCCTGAATTGTTTTCTAAAAATAGATTGGCAGTTTCAGTACTTCCTGCAAGCCTAGCCTGAACTGGTGAATAAAGCTAAAAAATAAATATCTTTGAAATTTAATATACATACCTGTCTTAGACTGTCTTTGTCTCGATCACGTTACTAAGGTGAGGATGGAATCTTTCCATGTTTATTAGTTTGCCTCATAAGAGATATTGACAGTTTTGTCGATCTCTATTCTATGCCTTCTGAATTCAGAATTACTGGTAGCAATAATCAATTTGTGTAATTTCATTTTATTTTATGTTTAAATACCTTCAGTTCCTCTTACTGTATTCAATGAGTAACCTTTTAACTTTTTATTCTGTTTGAAATTGAAACTTGACTTTGTCTTTAACTCGGCTTCTGGCAATGGTTTAGGGACTGAGACAACAGATAGAAATGTGTACCAAACTACTGACATAACAGACTAAATTAGTATTTTTATACAGGAAAAGAAACCAAACAAATTTTATGTCTTAAAAGTCAGAAACTGCAATTCTGAATTAGGCATTTTTTAAGCTATTTCATGTTCCTGATGATTTTCAAACCACAGGCAAGGGTGAGACTGTTCCATACACTGAGAAACAAATTCAAATAGATGTCTAGGAAAAATTATCCCTTTATTGAGATAATTAACCTGTCTTAGAGGAAACTGCAGAATACAAAATTTAGCAACTTATACAAGTCATCTCTAGGCTAAGCTTAACTATGCAAATGAATTTTACATTAACAAAAAAACACAAATAAGAGACTCTGCCTAGAAATATTAATGGAGAAAAAGGTATAGCAGGCTTAATACAAAACCTATCAAAATAAAATTTCACTATCTCTGCATCAGCAATTAGAGAAAAAAAATATATGTGGACCATATTCTGATATCCTGAGTTTGTATTAGCAACCTTTTCATGAATCATCTCATTTGTAAGAATAGAATTATTCACAGAATGTATCATTATTATTCCTAAATAGTAAAACAATCCATCCAAGCCAGTCACAACTGTCAAATGGTTTTACAAATAAATATCATTTACTATGGAGGAAATGGCCCTGCTCTTTCACTGACTGTATTTTGCACCTATCACATCTGATAAGTGTTTTTTATATTCTGGTTTTGCATTTCCCTTGTTTTCATTCAAACAATTTAACAGAAGCATATTCTTCAATGTTTTGCAGCATGTCTTCTCCTACAGGTGATACAGAATAGTTGCATTTTATCAATGTTGTACTTCAATTCTGCTTTGTGGGTTCTATGTGCACTGGAGGACTTTGTATTTGTCAGGGTGCTAAGCACAACCTCTTTCCAGATGTTCAGTTGTTTAAGTTCAGGAGTGCACCTGGCTGTGTCCAACATCAGCTCGTTTGCTGCCGTGAGCTGTTGGGAAGAAAACTTTATGCAGAGGCTGCCCCTCCTTTTCCTTGGAAGCTTCTTTTAGGCTGGCGCTCTACTGCTGGCCCCAAGCCGTGCTACACCTGCACCTGATCTTGTATTTTCTGACCCCGATTCAAACCTTGCAGCTGGGCTTCCAGGCCTGGCCGCTCTCTCTGGATCTGAGCGGAGCCCTGACCTGCCATTCTGCAGTCTGGCTCCTAGTTGCTGACGTTCTTGCTCTTATCTTTTCACACTCGGCTCTGAGCTCACCTTTGAGTGTGGTGGATTTTGTGGTGGATCTGGACCTGTATTTAGCTGATCTGTCCCTTTGCAGATAAATTCCAGCTATTTTATATTTTTGATATACCACAGATAATTTTACTTCTCTGTCTGAAGTTCTATCATAGACTCATTGAATCATAGACTCACTAGGTTGGAAAAGACCCACTGGATCATCGAGTCCAAACATTCCCATCAATCACTAAATCAATGATCATTATTAACCAGTTATAATCACCAAGTGCCAATGTAGCAAGTAGATTTATCACCAGAAATACCTCATAAAATAAATACCAGCAGCTTACTGAGATCATTGTCCAAGAAGTGACCTTCCTAGAGTAGGGACAATGGAGTGACTTAGGGGTTTGCAGTGAAAGACATACAGAAAAACGTGTTGTCATCCTCTGGTAGAGGCTTGGACACTCAATTTAGGACTTAATGGAAGAACTGCAGCCTGCATTATATACAGGAGTAGATTAAATAATGGGTTCAGTTTTAAAATACTTGAAACAATTAATTTGACAGATAGAATTAACAGTGTTTACAGATCACATTTACCATGTGGTTGTCTTCTGTTTCTGAATTTCTGTGGGGAAAGGATGGGTTTCTATGGGAGGTAGGACAGAAATAAAAGCGTTTATCAAGGGGGAAAAAAGTACAAATTTATATATATATATCACAGGTATAATCACTTATCATCAAGTTGAATTTCATCATGCTTTTAATTAAGTCCAGGTAGGTGACCTCTAATATACTGTTTTGAAAATATCAAAATCTTTATCCTTGTTACTAAGCGACAACTTAACTGGACCTTTAGCAGTTCAATTTTTATACCAATATTTATATCTATCTATAAAAATTGCTGCAAAACTGAATTTGGGTCTGTGCCTGACTTTTTTTCCCACCTCATTATTGTAGCTATAATTAAAACAGCTCTTCCCAACATGGACAGAGAAGCCAAAGAAGAATACTTTGTCGTCATCCAAGCAAAGGACATGGGAGGACATATGGGTGGACTCTCTGGAACTACGACAGTGACAATCACACTCACTGATGTTAATGACAATCCTCCTAAGTTTGCACAGAGTAAGTGCCATTATGTGTATGTGTTCTCGTATACAAGAAAGTAATGTAGTGCCTTTTTTTTTAACCAGGCTTTTTTTTTTATCATCAAGTTGCCTGGGTTTGTAATGTAATTTAAAAATATGTAGCTGCTACTAGAGAAAGATTAGTAGTCTTCTGCCTGATTAAGAGCTTAGGGAAGAGGGAATTGCATCCACAACAGTGTACACAGCGCTCTATCTTCCCTGTTACTGTTCTTACATCCACACAAAAGGGCTTGGGGACTTTTTTTCATATATATATTTGATTTCAGTGCAATCACTTCTGAGTGCTAGTTTTAGTTGCTGTTATATGTGCTTTTATCTCATGCAGACCAATGATGACACCAGTAAAAGGCATACGTAACTGATAAAAGGAAAGTTAGGCTAAACAGGTAATAGTGAAGGAAACAAAGGAAGTAAGTTTGAGCCTAGATAATTGTTGATCTTAATTTAAAATCCATATTTACTACTGTGGTTCCAATGGGTATCTTGCTGGGCTAGGTTAAAATGATTTGGCATCCTGCTGAGATTCTCTGCAAGCTTTGTAGTCTGTTTCAAAGATGATGAGGAGATAAAGAAGAGGGAAAAACATAATGGCTGGATCGATTTTATTTGGAACAGGTACAATCTAATGCACTATTAGAAACTTCTCTTTTTATCCAGCTTGGTCTGAAAAGCTAAAGTTGTAAGATATGAAGAGTCTGTTTTGGGGTTGAAGAATGTTCACATCCATGTATTTTTACTTTATTAGAAGCATGTCTTTCTAATGAGGTACTGATGGACCCAGTGGAAAATTAATCCTTTTCCACATATGTATGATGTGAAGTCCACTTTTGCACAAAGAGGGTTTGTCCTAATACTCAGCATATGATAAATACTCTCCTGTAGTCTAGAAAATGCACTTACATATATAGAGAGAGGAAAGATACAAAATAAATAAGCAGATGTAAAGGCTTATTTTGAAAATATGCATTTTATTACCTTAGCTAAGTGTATTAAACACTGTACGAAAAAAGTGGCTTTCTCTCATAAAATAAGACATTCTTATTTTTTTTACTTCGTATCCCATTGGTTTTCTTGCACTTGTGCTGTAGCATGGTCCAACATAGGTGACAATTTTCCTAAGAATATAACCATTTACAGCTGAGGCTCCTGGCCAAACCGTATCCCCAGGATGCAGAGGGACGTTGCTTTTATACTTTCAACATAATGACTCTGTGACTAAAGATCGACTTCTGACCCTCTACTTGGCTTTTATATTTGTATCAGAACTTCTTATCTCAAAAGCCTTTGCCTGCCAATATAAAAAAAGTTGATCAGAAAATTAGCAGTGCAGCTGGTGCTAATTGGTATTAGACACGTGCTGGAGGTCTCAGCAGGGAGCACAGGAGTGGATGTGTGTGGAGATGTTCTTCTGTATTCAGATACAATGGCACATCGACTGGGTAGTGTGAGTAAAACTGAACCACAGATCCCTGAAATGTGGTTTCAGTATGTATGTAGATTAGATTTCCTTCAGTGAAGAGTGAGTTGCTGTCTTTGAAGCTGTTCTAGCTATAGCATTCCAGTGCAGAATTCAAGTTACCATCTAGGAATAATCACCCTGTCGTAACACTGACCATTCTGCAACTCCATTAGGAAGAAACGACAGCTACTATAGCTTTTTATTATGTATATATTGTGTTTAATGAGGATGAGTGATAGTAAATATTGTAACTGGATGTTACTGCAGATTCTGCCTTTTAAAACTAAGTATTCATGGCCTGCTGCCTAGCATTACAGATCAGTCACGACTCTGGCCTTCTACAAGAGCTGATCAAGTCCTTTATATATTTTTTTACACAGTTAAAGCACGGTTTGCATTTGCCTGGAAAAGAAAATAAGAAAGGATCAAACTTACAATAGAGCCTAACCAGAATGAAATAGAAATTCATAAGATGTAATACATGCTGCTTTCACAATAAATTGTAATGAACTCAGAAAGCAGCGTGCTTTATCGGTTTATTGTTTCCAGGCAGGACAGAAATGTATATTTATGGTTTGATTTCAAAGAGTATTAGCCTCCTGGGTTTTAGAAATGAAAAAGATGAACTTTCCCTACTTCCGTGATCTCTTTGAAATTATTTTAGAGACATTTTATAAGTCACAGAAGTTTTTAACCTGGCAGTTTACCACAGGATTGTACTGAGAGGAACTGTGCCCTGCTGTGAAAACCAAAGGGTTTCAAAGATGAGAAATGCAGATTTTTGGCCAGCTCTGCACTACGACATCTTGACAGGACAATTCATGATTCTGGAGAGCAATTTGTGTGAAAGAGTCAGCTGCATCATAATATTTTTTTTATAAGATTTTGTAAACTACCTTAATAAATCTGAGAGAAAAATACCAGCTTAAAAATGCAATCAGCTGTGTCTGGAGATTCAAACCACCAAGTGTGGACAGCAGTATAAATTATGAATGCATAATTTAGTCTCCTGAGGCCCTTGATTGCTTTGGTTGCTCGTTGTTTGTGAGCCATTATGAATATTCTTGAGGAATCTTGATGATCTCCAAATTATCTCTAATAATTTAGCTTTGAAACATTAAAGAAAAAAATATATATCACTTTGGGACAGACTATATTTGTAGCTAATACATGTGTCTGTGAATTCCTCACAGTTTCCTTCAAGTTTTCAACTGTTGCTACTGCAATCAGCCTACAAATAGTTAAAGCAACAGCTCCAGAACGTAACACTAGAAGCTGTATGTTGTCTTGGAAAAACTAGAAGGACAGAAAGGAACATGTCCAGAACCCTTTGCAAAAACTGTTTTAATGGTCTTGCCTCCTAACCTTGAATTCCTTTTGACTATTTTCATGGCTAAATAGTGCTGCAATTCATTAGATCACATATTAACTATAGCTTCGATAACTGTAAATTACAAAGAGGTAAAAAAAAGCGCCATTTCATAAAGAATTTTTTGTTTGAAAAGTGCATGTGTATTCTGCTTTTCAGCATAGTGTTAAGGACTGGGAGATATAGTCGTAAAATTGTTATTTTGAATTCTTCTTTTAATAAATGAGTACCCGAAAGAAAAAGTTAAAAGTTCTAATAGATTTTTAAGACTTCTCAGGGCAGAAAGCTTGAAGCAAGTATTAAAAAATGTAACAGCTGACAGTTTGAATAGCACTTTGTAGTGGATTTTAGTCTAACCTATTACTAAATAGTAAATACTCCAGTGTTTGCAATGAAAAGTTGTTGTTTCCTTTAAAACATAAATTTTGGGAGTTTAACATTTCTTAATTAGTTTCTTACCACAGAAGGGAGGTATCAGATGAAATTAAAAGGGTCATAAAAGTAGTAAAGACTTGAACTTGTATACATCTTTAAAATGTTAGACTAATTTTCTATAGAGTAAAATCCAAAGTTTTACAGTTGAATTCCAATTTTACATGTCTGTAAATAAAATGGTAAGTTCAACAGTGTCTGCAGTGGAGAACGTTGGATACTTTCAGTGTTTAAATTAGCTTAAGATTTATGTTTGTCAGCCCTGAGCATCCCTGCAAGGAAAAGCAGGGTACTACTGTAATAAACAGGATGTTCACATACAGTAATCTGAATATTCCTGTACAAAGAACACTTGTTGCTGCTTTCAGTAAATAACTAGTGTCAATGTGGTTTGTATCAGTTGCACATCTTGAGAAGTTGCACTGGGGAAGTATAACCAAATGAAGAGCGCACCAAAGATACTGGAATCAGGTGTAATGTTCAATCTTTTCCTCTTATTTATAAGGTCTATATCACTTCTCAGTAATGGAAGACGTTGCTCTTGGTGAACCAATAGGAAGGGTGAAAGCAAATGACCTGGATATTGGAGAAAATGCTAAATCGTCCTATGATATTATTGAAGGAGATGGAATGGATATATTTGAAATTACTACAGATGCCCAAACTCAGGATGGCGTTATTAGAGTGAGAAAGGTAAATGATCTCTCTGTTAAAAAAATCTCTTTGTTGTTTATTCAACTACCCAGCCAGAACTTACACTGTGAGAAGATGCTGGATTTGCAAGGATTCTTTTATCTAAGGGTGGGATGTCAAACTAGGGAAGAGATTTATTAGCCATATCCTTCAGAATTGCCATTTAGGTGACAACATAGATGGAAGTATTTTCATTGTTGGGAATGTATTACTCTTGTCTGGGCTTTCACATGGTCAAATAAAACAGGTTTTGCTTCCTTGGTTCCAAAGCAGAGTAGATTAGAACTAAATTCAGTAAAATCTTTGCTGAGTATTCATCAAATACCTTTTCTCTATTATTTGATTTGCTGCATAGCTGGTCAAATACTGTCCTGAGAAAACAAAATATCATGTATTACTTAAATTACCTGATGCGTGAGAGTCTTAGTCTTTCAGTTTTGCTCATGTCAAACTCTCTTTGCTCAATGAATCATGATTTCAGAGATCTTTATCAAGGAGATCAGTACTGTTTCATGGGAGAAGTGCCAAATTTAGGTCCTAGATGAAGCTACAACCCTGTTATGTTTTTGTTTGCTTGCACACTCTTGACATACATCATGAGGCATTTGTGTGCATACAACAGAAGGACCACCCAGTTATTCACAGAAAAGTAGGGAGAGACAGCACAGCTAGAACAAAACTTGACCAGTGAAGTCAATGAAACATTAATGGATTTAATGTTCATTATTTTCTGGGGAGAGAGCGAGCTGGTTCTCATGCTGTGTTCTGGAAAACGTTATGAATTTATAATACTGGCATACAGAATTGTAAATACGTGGCACAGAACACTCCAAATGAATCTTTGGGTGTTTCTATTTAAGAAGAAAAAGGAACGAAACCCCACAAACAAAGAAACCCAAACAGAAACTCAAATGAACAAAAATACCACATGACATTCCAGTGAAAAGAAGACTCCAGTGAGTATAGGTCATTAATATTAAACTTGTACGAGTAATAAAAAAGGTCTGGCATCGCACCTGTGAAAAGTTTATACCCTCTGTTTCTCAGTGAGTAGGTCAGCACTGAAGATGTATATTTATCTAAATTTACATGTTTATTATCTAAATTTCCTAAAGAGAAAATTATGATATACATCTCTGATCTTCCTTACTGTTATTTATTGGATGCTGTGGCCTCGTTTGTAAACTAAGGCAATTAGCCTTTTGCCCCAGTTCCCTTGGCTTTATTTCATAACTGAGTCTCTAACATAATGTTGTTTCATATATTCATTTTGACAGCGATAATCATTTTGGTTCTTCTACAGTAGATGATGTATGGAGGGTACTGCTCACCAGTAGATTTTCTCCAGCATAAATTCATGGGTCTTTAGACAATGAAGAGTAAATTTTCAATATGATACCCTGATTAAGCACAACTAAATGTATCGGGGTGCTGCCATTTCTGTAAAGCCTATGAAAAGCAGTTGGAAACATGATACAGGAGCTACGATTGGCAAACTGTGAATATGCTGATATATAAATCACCATTCATAATTACAAAAGCTTACTAATTTAAAAACTGCCAAAGAAGCAAGTTTTTTTTTGATTCATGTTTACTAGATTTTGTGAGAAAGAGCAAATCCCATTAGAGCTTGATTCATACCTGAAAAAACTCAAAAAGATTTGTACATATACATAGTAAAGGCTTTGACAGAGTTCCTGAAGGTTCCTATTTGTGCTCTTGCTGGTATTTGCATTGCAGATTCTGAGTTTCTGTGTCCTTTTCTTTTTATCCTGGGGACATTGTAATGCAAATCTTAATATCTTTCCAATGCTTGGCAATTTGCATCTTTGAAATTTGAATCATTGTGAGACACAAGAGAATTATATAGTGAATATACTGATGTGCTGCAAGACACAAACTTGAGTCTCCTGTAATGAAAAATTCTAATATTCAAAAGTGGCACTGATTTGGTTCTTATTTGGTATTTCATTCCTTTAAATCCACTGTGTTTCCATCTTCTATGTTTTAATATGGAACTCTAAAACAGTAAAAACAATGGTGACATGGCCAGTGTATTGGTAGGATAAAGTAATCGGTTTTGTATTTCCCTCTCTGAAAAAAAAAAATTAGAAAGAGAAATAGGAATTGTTATAGTTTTAAGAAATTCCTGAGAGATGTCTGCCTCACTTACCCTACACACAGAAACACAGAGTAACCTGAAGTGCAATGATATTGAAGGACTTTCCTATATTATTAGGTCTACATTTTTCTGCGTAATGCTTCTCATGTCGAAGAAGTAAGAATTGCTAGTTCTTTGCATTTCTCACATTGTTCTGGGGTTATAAAATATTTATTCTTTCTTGCTAGTGTAATTTTTTTTCTTATCTCCAAATAACAAAGCACTGATTAAGTGCATGATTAGTATGCAAATCATGCCATCACCAACAGATTTGTAATACTTAGTGGATATGTAATTGTAATGGTCTAATTCAAGAGAGAGACTATTTTGGTAAATTTCTTGTGGAAATCAAGGAAACAAAGAGTCTTATTTTCTCTGAGTCTGATTAATAAACAGATATCAATATATGCCTAGAAAATTTGCAGGTTGGATTTCTGGGGGTGGGAAGTCATTGCATTAAAACTCACTGAATGTGCTTAAATGCACATAACTTTCATCCATCAGCATTATATTCACTTATTCTTTCTCTGTGGCCATTAGTAAAAGACATTTATCTTTGTCATTCTTAACAGCCACTGGACTTCGAGACCAAAAAATCCTATACTCTAAAGGTAGAAGCCGTCAACATTCATATTGATCCTCGCTTCATCAGTGGAGGACCATTCAAGGATACAGCAACGGTAAAAATTGTAGTAGAGGATGCTGATGAGCCACCAGTCTTTTCATCACCTACTTACCTACTGGAAGTGCATGAAAATGCTGCTATTAACTCTGTGATCGGTCAGGTGACTGCCCATGACCCTGATGTGTCTTCCAGTCCTATAAGGTAGCGCTGCTTTAAAGTTCTCTCTGAAAAAAACTGCTGGCAGAATACTGAGTGTATTTTCCCATACATTGAGTGACACTGTTTATGTGTCATTTTATTTCTGTGAAAACGCTTGTATTGGATTTGTTTTATGATGTTAGATGTATCAGTTCAGATAATTTTCAAAATCACAAAAATGCTCCTTGCCACATGAGTACTCTTATGAAATGGCAGGAATGCAATGAAAAGAAGAAATAGGGTGTATGAGGTCGGATGGGGTTGAATCATCAGTGTGTATCTCTGCAGTTATTTTGAATTATCTGCTAGGGTCTGTGCTGACAATACTGGGTTTGTTCCATGTAGTTGTAAGGTAGTCAAAATGTATTTTGTATTCCTTCAGTGAAACCCATTCCTGGTTTAAAGATAGAAAGTCAGAGATGATTATGCCCATGTGACTTTTGCATCTTTGATTTATAAAATTTCCTCTTTTTGATCTAACTGGAACAAAACCTGTTATTCCAGTTTCATCAAATCAGTGCTTTCTATCTCATTTTGATGAGCACACATCTTTCCCTCCCCCTTTGTAATGGTTAGTATGGTACAATGCGAGTGTTCCCAAAGCACATTTTGTGCTGTATGGGACTTCCTGCTGAAAGCATTATGAAAACAAACACAAAAACATCAAATTCATAGTAAGGTGTATTTCAAAGAATCAGAATAGTTTGGGTTGGGACTTTAAAGCCCAACCAGTCCCACCCCCTGCATGGGTAGGGACACCTCACACTAGATCAGGGGCTCTAAGCCCTGTCTAGCCTGATCTTGAACACATCCAGGGATAGGGCAGCCACAAATTCTCGGGGCAACCTAGACCACTGTTTATCATGAAGAATTTCTTCCTAATGGCTAATCTAAATCTTTCCCCTTCCAATTTAAAGCCATTTGGAGAAAATCTATTTAATAAAAGTCATCACTGTCCATTAATCTTCTAGCAGATTTAACCCGTGTGAGTGGTCTTCAGCATCGTGAGGATGGATGATGCTAATTGTTATAATTCATCACTTGATATCATTTTCTAATCATTGTCGTCTACGTCAGGTTTGTTGCATAACCAAACTTTAAACCTTTATTTCAGGGACCTACACATTGCAATATCAATGTGTAGGAAAGGGGAAGGGGCTGGAGAACAAGTCTGAGGGATCTGGGGTTGTTTAGCCTGGAGAAGAGGAGGCTGAGGGGAGACCTCATTGCTCTCTACAACTACCTGAAAGGAGGTTGTAGACAGGAGGGAGCTGGGCTCTTCTCCCAAGTGACAGGGGACAGGACAAGAGGCAATAGCCTCAAGCTCCAACAGGGGAGGGTCAGGCTGGACATCAGGAAGAAATATTTCCCAGAAAGGGTGACTGGGCACTGGAACAGGCTGCCCAGGGAGGGGGTTGAGTCACCTTCCCTGGATGGGTGGATGAGGTGCTGAGGGACATGGTTTAGTGATTGATGGGAATAATTGGACTCAATGATCCAGTGGGTCTCTTCCAACCTGGTGATTCTATGGTCATAATTTAGCATTTTCATAATCAGAAACCCAGAATTTCCAAGATTTGGATATATTAGAACTTATATATATATAGAAGTCAGAGCATACGTTGGAGTCTCTCATTTCTTAATTATCCTTTCAAAACTAGCTAAATGTAGCATTGACTATGATAGATTTCTATATAATTTCATTGATTGGTATATTTTCTTCTGCAGCCCACAGCCCAGGCAGTGTTGTTTGGCACCGTGTTTATTTTCTTACCAGAGAAGCTCTCAGGATGATCAAAGGTGTTAATCTGATCACAAAACGGGAGATAAATGAGAGTAGTTGCCTGGGTTAGAAGAATGTTATGTAAACAGTAGAAAAGTAATAGAGAATACCCAGAGTTCATTCTATCACGATCGAAGCAGTGGCTCCCCGCTTCATTTTATTACCATTGCCCACTGGCAGCTGTGAGAAAGGGCTTGTGCTGCCACTACAAAGACAAGATCTTCTGAAATGTGTGTGAAACCAGCCACGGTGCCAGTAAGTTGGCTTTTCTTCCCTTTATTCCAGCTCAGTAGTAATTTCTCTTTCAATTTAACCTCAGTTCCTTCCCTCTACCCCTTTCTGCTTTGCTCTTGGCTTGGGCCTGTGCTCTTCTGCCTCTTGATTGTGTCCCCTTTGTCCCTCATCTCTGCCGCCCTTCAACTGCTTCGATTTTACATTGGCTAGTTTTCCAGTCTTGATCTGTTTCCCTGGAATTCTTTTCTAGTCCTGCCCCAAACTCCTAATGATTTAGGCCAGCTACAAGCTTACCTGTGTCTTACAATTGAGTCCAAGCCTGAAAAATTGAACCAAGTGAAATATTTACTTCTTTGACATTTTTTAATCATTTATAGATCAAGGTGGTTTCAAACTTTTAAAAGCAGAAATATTTTAGTTGTGCAAACTGAACTAGAGTATTATTACTTTATCAGGACTTATAGGGATGATATACATGAAACAGCATTGGTGAAAATTCATTACATTTAAATGAAAATGTAATTAATTAGCATGACACATTTCCTTTTAAAATACTTTATGCAGTACTTCATATGATTTAATATTTCCTACTGTATTGGCTCGATAGCTAATTAAAGAATATGCAGAGCTCAGTTTTGTATGCAACTTTGTTTTTTTTCTTGTTTGCAAACCTCATTAATTTGGCTTTATCTGGGATAGCTCTGGAAAGTCCAAATTCCTTTTTTTTTTCATGAAAAAGAAATTTCAAGGTGGGAATTCCACTGTTATTGGAGTAAAGCTGTTCACCAGAGACAAGTAGGGGCCAGAAATGCAATCATTTCATTTCTAATTCAGGACAAAGTTGGAATATGACAGATTCTGACAAAAATAACATTTTTTTTGTTAGATTGGAATGTTTCATTTTGATTGTACATTTTAAGTGTTTATTTTGTTATTATACCACAAATATAATGTATAATTTTATGTATGCGTTCTATGATACGCTTTCAAAATATTAAGCATCAAGTAAACATTTGAAAAACAGATTTAAAATATTCTGTTCTGAAAATAACAAACAGTTATAATGCTGCCTTGACATTTCTTAATGTATATTTTCTTTACAACAGAATTTTATGAGATGACAAACAATTGTTTTTCATAAGTTTCTATTTCATCCTTATTTCAATTAGAGCGCTTGGTGACATTTGCTATAAAAACCCTGGCAACACAGATGAAACTATGAATCACCTTATGTGCTACCAATACCACATCTGGTCTTATGCACAAAGACTGAGTAAACTCAAGAGAACTGCAGTGCCATAAATGAAAGAAAATATGGATATTGCTGAACATGGACATATTTTGCTAATTGAGGCATGACACCAAATATTCGAGAATTTAGAAAAAAACTTATGGAAAACAGAGTGAAAAGAAACTTTG
>WAAB01007914.1:33224-73912 GCA_013389865.1 Piaya cayana
CCTTCACAACAGTTCCGTTCTGAGCTGACCTGCAGCTGCAATTGATGCTGCTGATGCCCAGAGCAATTCTGTAGATCCGTTTCTGAGAATCAGCACAGGTTTTGCTCTCACATCTTCTACCATCGAAAAATGGGCTCCCAACTGGATCCTTGTGACCTCATTGCCATAAACCTCAAGTCAATAATGGAAAAGTGTCCATTAAGGATTTCTTCAGTTTCAAAAGAAACTTGATGTGAACTTGCTGTTCACTCTTGCACACTGATATTTCTGACTGAGGGTCAGAAAACGTCTCTATTTGAACAACTGTCATCCACTTGTACTGAGTGTAGTGATCGAGCTGAGTCTTGTCTCACTGTGACAGGATAGAATACGTTCTACACCCATGTCTCTGTCTCTGTGTCTCTCCTCCCACTCCTGGTTCCTGAGCTATAGGGTTGGTCTCCGGCTTTTTTTTGTCTCAAATCTTGTATGTGTTACCAGTCTGGTTCTGAATGTGCCCACCATATGGAAATCCCTCAAGGTTCTTATGTCAAATGCAGTTGTGGCAGTGGTTATTGGTCTGACATCTCAGTATCTGCTGAAGAAATTTAGACACGGTTCGATGGATGGGACTAAAGGATGCATATCATGGAATCATAAAATTATAGAATCACCAGGTTGGAAGAGACCCACCGCATCATCGAGTCCAACCATTCCTATCAAACGCTAAACCATGTCCCTTAGCACCTCGTCTAGCCGTACCTTAAACACTTCCAGGGAAGGTGACTCAACCGCCTCCCTGGGCAGCCTCTAACAGTGCCCAATGACCCNCCCTTCACCACCTTCGTTGCTTTTCTATGTTGCTTGGGACTTTCCTCATTGTTGGTGTCGAGCCCTAGTTGTAGATAAGCAAAAGTATCTTTGAATGGCTAAGTGGTAATGTGATATTCAGCTGAATTATGCTTTCATTATAATTTTCTCCAAGGAATATGAATTCTGTCTTCATGTCAGCTGTTAGGTTAGTCTGACCGTATCTTTCATAACCCAGTATTTTAGCAGCAAACTTTCTCTTTTATCTTCATTTGCTATTCTGCAGGCATGTTTCCTAAGGGCTTGGCTCACTTTTAAGACTGTTGGTGAATGGGTTTTATAAATTTGCCTAAAAATTTTAAACATGATCAGTATTTTACCTTATTCTAGCCTAGTCATTTCAGAAGAATGCGTCGGTGGCTCTGTACATCTTGAACACACACATCTCTCTTGGGAAAGGGACCCAGTGAATTCAGCTAAGCTATCTGGAAAGCTCACTGTAGTTTATTTAGTGAGGGTTGTACATTCTGGCCTATAGTATAATAAGACTTGAAAGTTCATTGTCTATTAGCATACAAATCTATTGATTCCAGCAATAGTTATTTCATGTTTCTGTTGTTATTTTACCACCACAGACTATTTACCTGCAGTAAATTATCTTGGATGGAGCATGATCCAAGAGCACAGAAAAAAGCAGGAGTAATAATCTTCCTTCCTACACTGTCTCTGCCCTCCTATAAATCACTGCCCTTCAGTGTCTTTCTCTGTGGAGAGATAAGCTTCACGATGGCAGGTTTTCCCTGTTTGTATCGACAGAGATTTCATCTCTGGCAGCAGTTGATCATTTTCTTAATTCGCAGCAGGACTTAAAAACCCAGATACTATGTTTTCTGCCTCCCTAATGGTCCAGCTGTTTATCTGTCACTAAGTAGCATGTCTGATCTGCCTGGCATTAATAAACAATGGTGATTTACCACTGATGAGGTATCAGTACTCTGATTCAAATCTCAGCAGGTGCAGCAAAAAAGGATTTCTGCTTCCATTTATGTTGATGCAAAGAAAAAATAGATCAAATTAAGTCATAACAGCAGTATTGATAGTGCAGGAGCAGGACTGAGAATCATTTCCAGTCTCCTGTTAAACCACTGTGGGGTTGTTCCTATAATTGCCATAGCAAACCCATAAGCTAACCAAAATATCCCAATAACCTGTGCTGGGTTTATGCTGTTTTCAAAAGATATTATTTCCCAAGATATTCTTTTCTCATTTTTAGATATATGCATGTTTTATATATAGCTTATGGATCTGACAGTGCATTCCCATTAAAGAGAGTTACGATACCATTATAATGAAAAGGAAACTGCAAATGTACTATTAGTTTTCTCAGGTTTATGATACTGCGGGTTTTATTTTGTGTTTTGTACCAAATATTTATCAAATTAAAATCAAGAGATGGTTTTACCTCTTTGTAGTCTTGTAAAGCCACGTAACTTATGTAAAACTGCTTCATTTTGAATGCTGGTTTTGCATTGCGAATAAACACTTTTGGGATGAGAAGAAATGCAATACAATAAACTCATAGATGTTGCACTCATTTTTATAACCTCAGAAAAGATAATGCCGGAAGACTGTTAATGAAAGTTTAAAAAAGGATTGGTCCTTCAAGAAAATCTGTGACTTATCTCAGTGGAATTTATTTCAAACCCAGGCCAACTGAACATTAAGTAGCTTTAAAGCATTTCATATTTTATTTCATTTGTGGACTATAAAAATTGGACCATAAAATTGGACCATATAAAAACTGGACCATATAAAAATACAGTTGGACTCAATGATCTGGTGGGTCTTTTCCCACCTGATGATTCTGTGATTGTGTTTGTGATTCTGTGAAATTTCATAAATGTTTGGTATCAGATGAGTTGCTTCTGCATCATTACATAAACATCAAGAATTAAAAGATAGTTTTAAGTGATGACATTTTTTAAAGTTTTCATTTACTGCCTTTCTTGTATTTTCTTGAGTGACACCTTAACCCTGTGTAAGTCTGTAAGGTATTTTTTACTAACTTCACTAGTACCAGACTTCTACATCTAATACTTTAATTGAAATAGGGAGACATCAAAATAAGGTTAAGATACATTTTCAGAAATGATTGCCTGAAGTTAGGCACCTACAGCTTTATTCTTCTATGCGAGTGACCTGGTTTTCTGAAGTGCTGAGGGTAGTAAAATCCCCATCAAACCATTGAGAACTGAGTGTGCGGAGCTTGCTTGAAAATCAGTTTACTAAAACGTACAAATATGGTTGCATTTACCTGGCTTTAGGCAAATATATTTGGAGTTCTACTTTATATTTTTATGTTCTTTGTAACAAAACTACTCATTTTTAGGAGAGTAAAACTACTTCTTCGAGTTTAAAAACTTAAATGTGTAATAAAACCCCCTTCCTAGTTAAATGGGAGGGGGGGCACTCTGAAGTCCATTAGTTGTTTAATGTCTTACCGGCATGATCGTGCTAACCTTGATCTTTAGTGATAGTCTTTAACCATGTAAATGCTCAGTTCTTGATATATTTTCATCATGTAGAACTAATTTTTGAAAGTGAATTGTATCTTATTTTGTGGATTGCACAAGCAATCTAATTGCAAGGTGTTTCTCATTCTCAATATGAAAATATCTGACACTGAAATAAGAGATGAACGCTATAGGCCTGAACTTTGAAATCAGATCCTAATGCTATGTTCATCAAATCAATCGTGTTATGCTGGAATGAGTTTGAGTTCATCAGAATATGTTTATTGTAGGAAGGAACTACAAGTTCCTATGATAAAGGCGCTTCCAAATCAGAATTTTTTTTGAGGAAATTGCTTATGGTAAAGCATAAAATGGAATGGAATAACTGATCTTCAGATAACTGTGCCATTGTCACTCTAGCAAAATATGCTCTTGTTCTTTTATCAGTGAATTTAACAGCGTATTTGCAAAAAGTTGAAATGTAATGAGAAACTGACAGTCTGAGTCACTTTTCTGACCACTGTATAATGTAATCCAGGCTGATACTGTATCCCAACTCAGCCTATTATGCCTAGATATAATGCAGAACAGATGTAAAAATTGTCAGTGCATGCTGTTAGGCACTGCAATACATAGACACAAAGGCTTAAAAGGCTTTTATATATATCCACAATTAGGATTCAGTAAAACCCCTTGAAGTCAATTTTTGTTGAACCATATCAATAGTTTATCACTAAACTCTCATTTCATACCTTTCCTGTCAAAAAATTGGAAGGCTTAATTTTGTGATTTAGTTTCCCGTTGCGAATAATACATTAATAAAATAACTCTGTAGAAATGGACAAACACAAAAGCTTTCCCGGAGATCCTGCTCTGAGGTTTAAATCATCGTCCTGCTTAATGCACGGTTGGACTGATCTACTGGAGCTCTTTCTTGTTGTCAAACCTGCTCTGTTTAAGCTGCATAATTTGCCTGGACATTCACCTTTCCAAACTCTGACTACCTGTCAGATGGAACCCTTATTTTGTTAAAAATCAGTGATGTCAATCCATAAAACAATCAGCCTCTCCATGTTTGTAGGGTTTTATAGGAAAACAGTGATCTACCAACTGCATTCTGCTCATGGAGCTGCTTAAACCATAACCAAATAATACACTTGGTGAATAGCTCATGCTTCATTAATCTGAAATTTATTGGTTAAATAATACTATTCAGTCCTTTTTAAAACAACCGTGAAGCCCACCATTTTTGTGTGCTTCATACCTTATTGTCGAAATTATCAGCAGTTGCTATGAATACCATAGAAACTGTCTAATAAATGTGATGGATTGTGTAATTAACTCTTGATCAGCACTGTTTTTCAAAGATGTTACCCAGTTAACCTGAGGGCATTTTATGACCTTCACACTGGGTATACAGCTAATTAGTCCTTGGGCAATAATTATTAAGATTTTTTACTCTCAGTTTGTCATTTTGTCTTATAAATTATTATGCTATCGAGCTTCAGTGGCTTTAAAGTGGAGAGGGGAAGATTTAGACTAGACATTAGGAAGAAGTTCTTCATGGTGAGGGTGGGGAGGCCCTCGCCCAGGTTGCCCAGAGCAGTGGTGGCTGCCCCATCCCTGGAGGTGCTTGAGACCAGGTTGGATGAGGCTTGAGCAGCCTGATCCAGTGGGAGGTGTCCCTGTCAGTGGCAGGAGAGTTGGAAGTAGATGATCTTTAAGGTCCCTTCAAACCCTGAACGTTCTATGATTCTATGTGGGCGTTGGTTGGGGCTTTGAGCAACATGATCCAGTGGGAGATGTCCCTGCCCATGGCAGGAGTTGGAACTGACTGGGCTTTGAGGTCCCTTCCAGCACAAACCGTTCTATGAATCTATGGTTCTATGATTCTCAATGCATTTGGCTGAGAAACTGCAGCTCTCAGAGGGCTCCCTAAACTGTCTTGTGACTGAAAGGATTACACTAGCTTCATTAAGTAGATTACAGGGATGTCTGTTTTGTAGGTTTTCCATTGATCGTCACACTGACCTTGAGAGACAATTCAACATTAACGCAGAAGATGGGAAAATAACATTGGCAACACCACTGGACAGAGAAACGAATACATGGCACAACATAACTATCGTGGCTACTGAAACTAGTAAGTATTCGTGTCAACTGATTCATAGTTCTTTTGAGTTTGTAATCAATCTTAACAGCATGTGCAGTGGAAACTATATACTTCAGTAAAAACGTTAAACTGGATTTGTAAATGACAGAATTTTTGAAAAGAAACTTGATTTCTGCTGAAGTTCCATTTCTTATTGTTTTCAAACCTGCTTTTTTCTGTGAAGACAGTGGTATGGAATTTGCAGGGATACTTGAGTATGTTTGTACAGGGTATATAGGCTAAATGTTAAAAAAATGTGTTAAAAAATCCAGTACCAAAGCACATGGGTAATGTTTCATGAAAGTAGGCCTATTTGATATACACAGATAAATTTATTCATATATGGCTATAAGCAAGAGCTTGGACTGCTCAAATCTGCAAAACTCTGGTGTCTGATCTGTACGCCTAAGTCACTGGGAGCCAGGAGTGTCACCTGTCTGGAATATGGGTACTAGATTCCAATAAAGAAGAATAATTGATTAATATGGAATTGTAAGCGCTGTTGACAGGATCACATATGACATGATTTATTATTAATATTAGTGCTGTGTTTTAGACTATACATTTGACATAAACATATTGCAGCAAAAGAACAGATTTGGAATATGGGTCCATCACCCTGTATTGTTGTCTTAACTGAAATTCACCAGCTATGAAAATACTTCTGCTGATGTGTCTGTTCCACAATCAGTATACGTACATAGTTCCAATATGTGTGTACATACCTGATGCACAAGTGGAGCACCTCCCATATGAGGACAGGCTGAGGAAGTTGGTCAACCTGGAGAAGAGAAGGCTGTGGAGAGACCTTAGGGCAGCTTCCAGTACTGAAAGGGGCTCCAAGAATGCTGGGCAGGGGTTCTTGATCAGGTTGTGCAGGAATAGGACAAGGGAGGGTGGTTTTGAACTAAAAAGGGGGAGATTGAGCTGAGATCTTAGGAAGAAACCTTTTGCTGTGAGGGTGGGGAGACCCTGGCCCAGGTTTCCCAGAGCAGTGGTGGCTGCCTCATCCCCAGAGGGGTTCAAGGCCAGGTTGGATGGGACTTGGAGCCCCTGATCCAGTGGGAGGTGTCCCTGCCCATGGCAGAGGGTGGGACTGGGTGGGCTTTAAGATCCCTTCCAACCCAAACCATTCTATGATTCTATGACACGCTGTTGTGAGTATATATTCCTTCAGAGCATGATGATCAGTGCTATTAATTCTTGCCTGTAGAAAATAGGGTGAAGTTAACGCTTGCTTTCCCCCTCAGTGTCTCTTTAAAAGTATATAGTAGTATGATACAGAAGTTATAATGGTCGGTTTTGTAATAGTGAGGCTTTGAACATAAGGAATGTGAGGGTAAGATATGCTTCCTTGGCCCATTTTTGCTGTCCAGTATTTTTCAGTGGTATTTGTTTTCAAAACCAAAACTTAAGAATCCACAATCAGTAACCAGAGTGGCATCTGTAAATGAAAAAGATGGGTCTGAGTATCAAGTGGACTCTCAACTTACAACCCCTGTAAGCCATCTTCTTACGACCTACCTTAATAATTTGTTTATTTCATGACCAGTAGTGCAGTAGTTAATTAGCAGTGACCTGTTAATTGCTGTTAAATCTTGCAGGCAAACACCACTTTGATAAATTATCAAGAGTATTTGCTGCTTGCAGGAAATCCAAACCTAGACAGCAAGTCAAACTATCTACACAGAGAAAGTAAACTCTAGTTTCATAGAGCATATTTTGCCCAAGTTATTATTAAGGCAGTTAATTTTGATGTTTTTAAAGGAGAAATGTATAAAACTTCCATACTAATTTTCTCAAGACATGAGGAATATTGGATCATGACATTTACCAATGGCATGGAAAGCAGAATTGTTAGTTTGTGGTTCAAAGTTTTCAGATATCAAAATAGTAAGGCGTAAAGTGATGTGATTTTATGTTTTGCTTTGTACAAAAAGTAAAAAAAAGAACAAAAGGAAGGGAATAATTTTTCAAGAAACCCCTCCAATTAATCTCTCAATCTCCCTTATGAGCATGTCAGAGCAAAGTTAACAGAAGTGCACTTCACTAAGTGACAGCTGAATCAACTCTGCCTGTTGCATCTTCAGATTTTTAAAGCATAATTATACTCTAGAATTTTGTAAGAAATCAGCCTCATCATTAGACTTCATGGGAGCCTCAGTGTCTATCACTGTTATAAAATTGCCTCTTATCAGACTGGCTATGAAAGTAATAACTCCAATCTGGTTTTAAGCATTTGTGTTCCTGCTGATGGCTTATTTTTGCATTCCTAATATAATTATTTTACATTTACATAAAACAAGAGCTTAATTTCATAGACTACTATCTTTGTTTATTTAAGAGAAATTATTTTTAAGCTTCTCATGCAGAAAGTATATTTGTTCACAGGACTGTCAAGCAGGGGAAAATGGGCATTTTTAGATTTTTTTTTCCAACAGAGTAATAAGCAAAATCTGTTATAAAATAACAGAAATCTGTTGGAAGCAGACACATAGAGCAAATGAAAATACAAAGAGTGTCATTATCCTGCTTTCACTGACAATAATATTAATGCACTGATGATGTTGCCCATAGAAATAAATTTGTCAGCATCATTCTTACAGGAGCATTTTCTCTTCCCAGGCCAGATGCTTTTCGGGTTCTGTTCAAGCCTCACCTGTCCTCCTGTGGGCAACAATCAGATTGTTTCATTGACATTACACTTGCTTACTAATCATAAGCCATCATATTGGTTTTTTCTTCTTCATTCACAGCATGGTAGATCCTACCTGTACCCTGGTTTGTCAACACTTCCATAGATAAACACCAAGTTTTGCCAAAATATAAATCACTGTTTCGAAACTTGATGCTCGTGATATACCTGCAGCTAAATTTATGCTTTAAACTCAGGTCATTTGGGGCAGATTGCTGCTGCTACCATGAAAAAGTTATTCTTATTCTCTCTCAGCCACTGTCTCAGGTGAGAGTCTTCTGAGAGCAGTCTGGCTGTATTTAGCATAACAACCTGCTGGCTGAGCTGGATAATCTTAGAGGTCTTTTCCAACCTTTATGATTCTATTCTTCTGCATTTGCACCTGGCTTGAGGATGAAGACTTTTAGAGTCAGACTGGCTGATCTCTTTGGAAGAAATCGGATTTGGAATGTGTGGATACTGCTTCTTTTTAGTCTGAGTGAACTTAATGCTTTTAGGTTGTTGTGGTTTAACCCCATCTGGCAACTCAACCTCACACAGGTTCTCACTTTCCCCTGGGAGGATGGGGAGAGAACCAGTAAGGTAAAGCTGACGAAACTCATGGGTTGAGATAAAGATAAATTGTAATAAGTAAAGGAAAAGGTATGCACACGAGCAAAACAGAAGAAGGAATTAATTCACTACATCCATTGGCAGGCAAGCGGTTTGTAACCACTGTTTGTAACAGTTCCTTGGGAAGACAACCACCACCACTCTGAGGGTCACCCCTTCCTTCTTTTTCCCCAGCTTTATATGCTGAGCATGATGCCATATAGTATGGAATAGCCCTTAGGTCAGCTGAGGTCAGCGGTCCCAGCTGTGTCCCTTCTTAGCTTCTTGTGCACCCTCAGCCTTCTCACTAGTGGGGTGAGAAGCAGAAAAGACCTTGACTGAGTAAGAACTGCTCAGCAATAACAAAAACATCTCTGTGTTATCAACACTGCAGCACAAATCCAGAACACAGCCCCATACCGGCAACTATGAAGAACATAAACGCTATCTGAACCAAAATCAGCACATCCTCCACCCCTTATTCCATATCATTTACATCATGCTCAGGTTTCACACTATCCAATGCATTCACATTACCCACTGCGATCTTTCCCATCCTTTGGTCTGATTTATAGATATCATTCCTTAAGTTTATGGACCACACCTTTGAAATGTCTATAAAATGTCCGTAATGTTCACTTCAATTTTGCCTGTTGAGTTCGTTTAGTCCATGACTTTGGGCTCTAACTGTTACAGTGGCCACTCAGGCACTCATCCATGCTGCGCTGAGTGGAGGTTTTGGGCACCAAAGCCAGCTCAGATTGGGTCACTGCTGCACTTGCATAGCTTCTAGTAAGGCTTGGCCTCCACTGGTGTGGTTGGTTCCTGCTATAGTAATTCCTACAACATGAATCTCAAGTGAACTCCTCCTCTTCCTCCTAGTCTAGCTATTAACAAAGAGTTCTGCTTCTGTAATTCCCATAATATGCAACTAATGTCGTGGGTTACAAGAATTTAAAGGTGTTTCCATTGAAATCTCCACTCCTGGTTCCTTTGGACCAGACCACAGGGTTTAACATTCAATTAACTCCACTTCTTGCTCCTCCTCTGGCTTGGACTTATCCACAGACTGCACTCCCATAGGGTTGTCCCTGCTCCAAGCGGACACTTATCTGTGTGCTGGGTTCTCTTCAGTGGTATAAATAATCCACAGCCACAGTTGCTTTGAGATGTACCTGTTCCAGCATGGCCTTACCCATGGCTGCAGTCCCTCCAGGGATATACTTGCTCTGTCATGGGCTTATCCATGGCTACATACTTTGAGATGCTCCAGCAAAGAATAATAGAATCATAGAGTCATAGAATAAACAGGTTGGAAGATACCCACCGCATCATCGAGTCCAACCATTCCTATCAAACACTAAACCATGTCCCTTAGCACCTCGTCTANGACCTCATGGAGAGCCACTGATGCTTCAAGGTGCATGTGCTGCAGCATGGACTTACCTACAGCCACAGATACTTCGATGTGTACTTTCTCCAGCCACTGACTTATCTTCTGACCTTCAGAGGTATACTTGCTGTGGCACAGACATAACTATGGCCACAGATGTTTCAAGATGTGCCTGCTCTGGCATGAGCTTGTCCATTAGGAAAAAAAAAATTCACAGAAAGGGTCAGTGGACACTGGAACAGGCTACCCAGGGAGGTGGTTGAGTCACCATCCCTGGAGGTGTTTAAGGGATGGGTGGACGAGGTGCTGAGGGACATGATTTAGTATTTGATAGGAATGGTTGGACTCAATGATCCGGTGGGTCTCTTCCAAACTGGTTATTCTATGATTCTATGGCCACAGACACTTTGGGGTGTCCAGCGCCTGCACGGACACATCCACATCAACTTGAGTTCACACTGAAGTTTCAACCCATGCATCACAGGAACAACAGTGATGCCCTGACCACCTGCCAGCCCAGCTGCATCACCACTGCTGTTATCAGAATGGTCCCAGGCACAGAAGAGTAAGGTGATAAGCAGCACAGCAAGCAGCAGAAGTAAAAAGCAGCCACTAACAAGCATTAGACTCTAACCTACAGCGAGGCGAGCAAGCCCTGTGGCAAGCACAGTGGTCTGCCAGTTAATAGCTAAAGAGCAGTAACAGCTATAAATTCGATCTAGCACATTCTAATAAAATCTAGCAGAACTAGGTGTAGAAACAAAAAAAACCACCCATGAGCCAGTGGGTACTGTGACTCTTTTCTGTAAGTACACAGCAGGCAAAAGACCAGTTTGGGGGTTTTTAGAAGGAGGACATTTCATATTCATAGACAAGTGTCTGGCTCATTCTAATTCAGAGCAAATCCACCCTATTGGCACCAAATTGTATTCTAGACTCACAGAATCATTAAGGTTGCAAAAGACCTCTAAGGTCATCCAGTCCAACCATCAGTCCAGCACCACTGTGCCTACTTAACCATCATGTTCTGGGATCTGTGCAAAGTGAGATGTTTTTGGAGCTGATGCTGCCCTCCTTTCACTCTCCCACCACTAGCAGACTCCTTCCAGCCTCTGTGGAGTCATTTCTTCTCCTCTTCAGCCTTTCTTCTTGGATAATTAACTGTTTAGATAGACTAAGGAAAAGTTGCCTTGAGTGGCTTTCTCTCAGGCAGTTGCTTCAACTTTTGTATTGTCTTTGTCTTCTGGTTCTCACAATAGGTAGCTGAGTTGCATATAGTTTTATGCCGCCTGTTTAAATCATGGAAACTGTGTTGCATACTGGTTACATGCTTCCTAGACATAATTCTTCAAGTATCTCATCCATCTAAATCTTTTTTCTGGTTACTAAAGGTGAAACAATGCAAAGAATTATCAGTGGAAAAGACCAGATTACAAGTGATTAACATGGAATAGGCAATATTTAGGTGATGGTTTCAGTATTTCAGATTCAGTAAACAAATTTTCCATCAACTTATGGGAAAATCACTAGATAAATTCCTTCTGTAGCTTTGATCCTCTCAATGACTACCTTTAAATCTGTCTACTCTTAAATATCCTATTGCTTTTGCACTTATTTTTCTGTGTTATAATTTCTTATATTTCTTTCTTGTATCGTCAACTTAATCTTTGCTTCTTTATTGTTCACTTTTTTCCTCTCCGGTCACATGGTGACTCCTCTGTGTTGACGAATTCTGTCACATGGATATTTAAGAGAAGGGAATATTACCAAGAACTTTAAGCTCTTTGGATGATTACTTTGAAGCACAGATGTAGGATTCAGAGAAGAAAAACATGTATTAGCACTCATGGCAAGAGGGGTACTGAAAGTTATTGCATCTATGGATTGTTTAAAATTTCCTCTCTGTGTTGCCATACATCCAAGTTTACTTTGCTCAATGGGTCAGGAGCAGGAACATCTCAGTGGTCACAGGTTAGAGGAAGCAGGCTCACTGGCCAAATGACCTGTCCCCAAGAATGGATATAGGTGAACTTTGTTTTCTGTCACTGACTCTGGACTTTAAATACTGAGCTACTGAGATTTCTCATTGGTTTGCTGTGTAGTTGAGACTTATGTGAGCTTAAAGTTGTGTGTCGAGGCTGGGAGGTTTCTTTTAGCTATAGATGCTTGAGAGAATGGAGCAAGATACAGGTTTGCTTTGTCAGTCAGGGCAGATTATGCTGCTCCTATGTTTGTGCTCTCTGAAGCTATATCCTGAAGGAGAAAGAAATCTGAGGGCACATGCAAGTATTCTCTGAGAGCCAGAATTACAGTGCAGTGAGAATGAATGATTAATTTACATACTTTTTTTTTGGTGCATCTTTTTTGTATGTACAAAGGCTCATCACATCCTTGGTTCTTCGGAACTTTTTTGAAATGGAATTTTCTACCATTCTGTAAAATCCAGTAAAGTCAGGCTCCTTGCAGTCATATGTGACCCATTCATCTCAACACACAATGCATTTTTTTAGTTTGTATAAGTTACAATTATCACTCTAACTGCTGTTCACATTGCCAGACTTGTGTTGCTTGTGGTAACTGGTTAGCAATTTTGAGTAGTGCAGAGTGCAGGCTGGGATAAGCTACCTAGTTTTCTCTCAGTTTCTTTTACAGGTTTTGCAGTACCTAGTGAGTTACGTGCAGTACTTAGCCACTGTTATAAAAGAAAATCAAATAGCTGTAATTTATTTATTTGAGCATTTTTGCTGCAGTTTACATAGATTCTGACTGGAGTTAGAATTACTGATTATTCAAGCTCTCAGAGTGTCATACATGTGTAAGGTATAGAGCAATGAAATTCTATCTTCTTTCTGCCTCCGGCTGGATTAACATTTCCAGCTTCTAATGGCTCCAACAGCCACATTGCAGCTATTTCCCCAACATCCTCACTGTCTCTCTCATTAATGTTCTGTGCTTCAGTCATTGCTGGCTAATTGATATAACAAAAGCCATAATAAATAGAGAACTAATGTAGTTTGAAACTAAAGCAAAGACTTAGCTCAGAGAAGCTGTTTTAACTTAGGCAAGGAAAAAGTGTATTAGTAACATAATTGAACCGCACAGTGTTCCTCCAATTTAAATATGAATATCCTGGTGTTTGCATACTCAGCCCTCCTAAACTGTAGCTGAAACCTGTGTGAGCTACAAGATTAAAATGAATTCTTTGAGAATAAAAAAGTATACTAGAATGTGTTATCTATTAGCCATGCTTCTCTGGAACTCTGTTTTTAAAAAGTGAAATCATAGGATCATAGAATCACCAGGTTGTAAAAGACCCACTGGATCATCAAGTCCAACCTTTCCCATTAATCACTAAACCATGTCCCTCAGCACCTCATCCACCTGTCCCTTAAACCCCTCCAGGGAATGTGACTCAACCACCTCCCTGGGCAGCCTCTGACAGTGCCCAAATGACCCTTCCTGTGAAAATGTTTTTCCTAATGTCCAACTTAAACCTCCCCTAGTGCTTTTCTCAATAATACACATATTACACAGCAGAATGCGTTGAACGTTACATAGATTCCAATAAGGAACAACTTGTAAATGTATAGCAGGTGGCTCACCAAAAATTAACAGAAGCCATGGCTCATAAAATATGAAACCAGCTTTAAAGTCTCAAGCTTTCTGTCACCTGACATCACACTGAGTGGGCTACTCAAGATTTATATTGTCTTCTGATGTCCATGGGCAGCACTGGCTTCCTTGGACTGCATCCAACTGCAGGTTGGATCTCATGAGGTACTACGGAGAGTATGCTCCAGTCTAGGCAAGGTTCCTTTGTTACAGGAACAGGCTTCAGCCTTCCTGGGAAGTACAGAGCTGGAGTGCGCATCCGTTTGCTTTGTTGCACCAGGTTACTAGAAGTCTCTTCTAAAACTCTTCTCCAACTCAGTGCACCACATGCAGCAGATTCTAAAAGCACTGCAGGTCTGCCTGGGAGAGGCTGTTTCTCTTAGCCTAGAGCAATGCTTTTAGCCAAGTTTTAAATCTCTGAAGGAAGAGTTTTAATGGAATTTCTGTTTTCCTTATTCTCCAGGCACTGCAGTCACGGAGCTATTATTTTTATTTGGATTGACCGCTTTATCAAATGATTCTTGGTGTTCAGCTTCACTTGCCATACCAGTGGCTGGCTAAGCCCCTGCCCAAGTACGTGGCAAAGCACTAGATCTGCTACAAAGAGGAGAAAATCTTATTAATTACTAGTCAAAAAGTCATAGATGACAATATAGACCAGATCATAGAATCATAGAATAACCAGGTTGGAAGATCTTGCAATAGAAATGATGATTTGACCACAATAAATATTTTCTAGGCATAGAGTGTAAGAATCTCAAGGACAAAGCTCTGGGTTCTATCTGACAAAGGTAATTACCCGTACCGACTGCATTCTTTAGAAATGAAGAAGTATGAGGCAATTTTATCACCTAATGGGAAAGGGCACAAAGCCAGAAAGGCTCTTTATGGTTTACCAAGAATATAAATACAATAATTGAATCATCACCTTGCACATGCTCTACTAAAGTTACATATATTGTATATTCCTTTAAAGAAAATGAGGACACTAATTAAAAAGGAAGAGAGACATAATTACTCTTCAGAATAAGTCTTCAGCTACAATGTGCTGTTTAATGCCATGAATACCTGTGCTCGTGCTTTCATTTATTTAATTTTGTTTAGCCTTTTATTGTGAAAAATACTATAGACATTATTAGCAATAATTCTAACATTTTAGGGAGTTACTTTGGTGCATCATATAATTAACTATAATTTAGGGCTGAGTAAATTTCAGTAAGTTTTAGAAAGAGAAGGAAATAAACCTTTTTGGAGGTTTAAACAGGAGAAGCTCAGGAATATTAACCTTTTTCGCTTGACCCTTTTTTCTCTAGCTTAGTGGAACTCAAACTAGATAATCCATCTTTTTTTGTAGTGAAACACAGGCTTTATCAAGGCAGTTTTTATTCATTTGCACAGAAATCGAGGGTTGCACAGAACTCCATAGATTCTAATGGATCGTGGAGCATTTGCCGCTGGTCAGTGGAGGGCTGGTTTACCAGTTAAAGCCAGTTTGCTGTCCTCAGCTATGAAAGTGCATTCAGATAGATCACAAACTTTCCCATTTTTACTTTCCACACCTCGGGAGTAGCAGGAGAGGTGATCCACATGTGTAATAGCATGGGAGTGGCCGTATTATGAGGAAATATGAAGTGTACTTAGGAAGCAATCTCTATATAAGATGGTCTCAATAGTTCAAGTGTAAGAATTAAATTCAGGTATGGAATGCTTAACAGAATTTAGCAGCCTCTGATTTCAGAGGAAAGCATGTCAGGCAGCCGAGAATAAAGCATCTGATAATTCAGTGCAAAAATAAAAAGTCAGAGGAGGCAATAAACATAACTATGACAAGGAGAAGGAGAGAGATTTGCATGAACAGTCTAGCTTCTTTTATTTCTGGTTTCAGGGCATTGTAAAGCCAGGCTAGATAGCTTAGTTCTGGATTTGCAAATATTGATTTCATAAAAAAAATATACTGGAACTCAGCACACTGTTCAAAGCTTAAAACACAAAAGATGAGAATACGAGGTGATGTTTTAGATGGGAATAAGGCTTTCTGGGGCACTAACCAGGTAAGCTTGCAAGCACAGAATACAAGGGTCATTAGCTAAAATGTGCTTGACTAATTAATGTGAAGTATGTTTGTTAATTGCTTTGAGCCAACTGGAGGCCTGGTTGAACTGACAATATATGCATTATATTAGCAAAAGGAGTGCATTGTGAAGCTACATGAGCTTAACATAGAATCATAGAATAGTTTGGTTTGGAGGGGATCTTAAAGACCATCTTGTTCCAACCCCCCTGCCATGGGTAGGGACAAATCCCAGGAGAACAGGCTGCCCAAGCCCCATCCAACCTGGCCTTGAACACCTCCAGGGATGGGGCAGCCACCACTGCTATGGGCAACCTGTTCCAGTGTCTCATCACTCTCATCATGAAGAAATTAATCCTTATGTCTAGTCTAAATCTGCCCCTCTCCAGTTTATCAACATTGTCCCTAGTCCTATGACCACAAGCCTTTGTGAACAGTCCCTCCCCAGCTTTCTTATAGGCTCCTTTCAGGTACTGGAAGGTTGCTATAAGGTCTCCTCAGAACCTTCTCTTCTCCAGGCTGAACAACCCCAACTCTCTCAGCCTGTCCTCATACAGGAGGTGCTCCAGCCCTCCAAACATCCTTGTAACCCCCTCTGGACCTGTTCCAACAGCTCCATCTCCTTCTTATGTGGAGGATTCCAGAACTGGACACACTACTCCAGGTGAGGTCTCAGAACTCCATCTGCACTTCCAATATCCAAATCAGAATTTCTGAAGAAAATATGATTCATCTTAAAAATACTGCATAGTATTCATCTCATTTGATAAGCAGAATTCATCAGTTTCTAAGATGAATGTGACTATCTAAAATCTTCACTGTTTTCTGTAAGACTGAAGCTTGGGAGCTAGTCAGAGGAGAGGTTTGTACTGAATATTGGTGTAGTCATTGTTTTTTAAACACATGTGGTTGTAGAATAAAGACTTTACTCAGAATAGCTTGCTCTGAACTTATAGTGAAGCTGTTGGATACCAAAGGATGACAGTATTTTCTGGCTAACAAACAGAGGAGAGGCTTTTTTAAAGGGACACACGGATGTGGTAGGGAGATCTTTTTGCTTATTGCTGGAGAGGTGCAAGTAAGAATGATTCAATGCCGAACTCCTAGAACCTGATTCAAATCCAGCGTAGCCAGCAATATTTTAACAGCGAAGGAAATATAAGAGTAATAAAATTGCACTATAAAGAAAACCAGTCCCAGAAAGGAATGTGAGCTCTGAAAACAATGACATTTAAACACATCTGTAATAAATTATTGTTTAATAAAAACATTTAGGAAAGCGTTTTGGTGTCTCATCTATAAGTTAAGGGAGAGATTTAATTTGAGCTGTTAATTATTTTACTTTCAGTCACTAATCATTTAAAATGAAACAGAGAGCACATTCCAGACATCTTGCCCTCCATCAGTCTGCTTATTGTTGTTATTATTATTGCTACTAGTCATTATAAAATTTCATAGCTAATTATAATTGACAATAAGACCTTGCATATCTAAGTCAATATTTTATAACATTTTAATATGCATGATATATTAGCATATTAGCAATATTATTGCTATAAAGTGTGGGCCAGATTCCTGGCTATTTCTACTCCCTTGGTTAAGCTGGAATTTAGTAACACAGCAGGAAATAATATCCTGGCACATTTGTTGTGTCTTAAAACTTCCTTTTAATCGTTTTTCTTCCTCCCTGTCCATTTGTTTATTTTTGAAGGCAGATCCTTTCCTGTCACTTTGTGGCACTATATTATTTTCTGATTTTTTTCTCATTGTTATATTTCGAGATAAACCCCTGTTAGTTCCTCACAACAATTAAGGCACTACACTGCCTCAGAAAATCTGGAATCCTAATTAGGTTTGTGGTGCTGTGAGCCACAAGAAGTACAGAACTTGTAGCATCTCATCACACTGTTATTATTGCTAGTGTGTGTAATAAAGGTAACAGAAAGATGTGGTTTCCTATGGTTTTCTGTGGTTCTTTGTTTTACTAACACTTTTTTCCCTTGTTATTGGTAGCTGCTTTAAGGCAGTGGAAAAAAACTGTTTTGCCTGTAGAAGACTATCTTTTGCTGAATAGCAGCTCTGTAGATTCCTAGCCCTAGATGCTCCCAGAGATTACAAATACAGTTTTGCTATTGCTTATTCTTGAATTTAAGTATATTTTTTTAATTTTTATTTTAAATTTTGCATTGATTGTGGCAAAATTTGTATCAGTATAACTTCAAACATTCAGAGCTTGCCTTTCCTTGTAGTTGTTAAATCTACTGCTGATAATGACTAAAACGTAAACCTAATTCTTTCATTCATAACAATTCATCAATTAAATACTTAACACAGTTAATTTCCCTGGAAGTGACGCAGCTGCAAACTGTGGCCTGAACCGCATACTTGTTTGAGACAAATAAGGCTCAATAACATAGTCCTGTATCCAAAATACAGGTTGTTTTCCACCAGTGCTTTTTTTCAGATCGGTCTCTGGATAGATGTGTGGGTGGATGGATGTTGGCAGTGTACTTTTTGATTTTTTTTCCCTTAAGGATTTACTTAGGATCTGTGAATAAAACAGAATTGTTTTCATTGTCATAAACCTGACACAACTATAGCAGCTTCCAATGGAACCCGCTCAAGCAGCTATACTAATAATTTCGTTTGAATTATGTATTTGTTTACTCATATTGATGTGCCACATATATCTTGATTATGTGTCACTGTGAATATAAAGCTCACTGTGGTCAAAATTAGATATGCTGAAGAACGGTCTCTAAGGACGTACTGTTTTCATCCAGAGCTTCTGACAGGAGACAAGTACCCGTAATTGCTACTCAAATATTGAAAAGGTGCTACAGTTTCTAACTAGGATGCCCTTTCCAACTCTTTTCAAAACTCACCCCACCCCTTTGTTCTCCCCCTTCTCCCTCCTTGTGCGTGCACCATGCAGTCTGATCACTCCCTTCTGCAAGATGTAGGTTACACGTAACGAGCTTGTGTAACCTAGTACCTCTAGCATCTAGCACATCTTCTAGCATTTTCTTTTTGTAGTTCGTAAAAATGAATAGGAAAGGGTAACATTAAAGTGGATTTTTCAAAATATAAACATTCTGCTTAAAGGGAGACCATCATTCACAGGGATTTGCACTAACCAGAAGCCCTTGAGTTTCTGAGTTGTTGGGGTTTATGGGAACGTGGTGTGGGCCAGGGCAGGGAGGGTTGCCTGTGCTTCCCATCCCCTCCAGCCATAAGGTAAATATGAATTAATTAGAGTATCCTCTGCTCCCTCAAGGACAAATTGCAGCTTGCTTGCCATGGCCTCTGATTCTCAGTCACATCGCAGCAGCAGGTAACTGTTCCTCTCTGATCGTGCATGGCTAAATTCAAACCAAACAATGACTTTTGATTTTCCTGGGGTTATGGTAGAAGAGACCCTCTTCGCAGCTGTAAAATATATTTGAGGGGATGTTTTGCTTTTCCAATCTATTTTTGCCTTCTCAGTAGCCCTTTTGATATATTTCTGCATTCAAACAAGACAATGTCATGCATAAGAAAAAAATAAGTATGATAAATTCTGCAAAACTTTACAAACATTTTCTCAGTCTTGCAAATGAATCTTTCAATTCACAGAGGATCAGAGATAATTGCAGAATAACTTATAAGTAATAATTTGTCAGGCTGCTGAATAACTGCACAGCTTAATGGTATGAAAAATAACAAAAAGCTTGCATTTGAATGCCAATTTATAGCCTGCCCTCAGGTATATAAAATGAGGGCTAACTGAATCCACCAATATATATTGTAGCTCTATGAAAAGAATATACTGACTTTTAAAAAACATAATGTCATTATCAAGTTTTATAAATCAGTGTCGATACTTTGAAGTTAACGAAGTACATGGGTTAAGCCCCTGTTTTAATTTAAATTATATTTACATTTTAAATCTTAGATTAATTTAGATGTAGGAAGTGGATAATGTAATATTAAGGACAAAGACTAGATTAAACTTCCAGAGTAGAAGAAATCTGGCTGACTTCAGTAGAAGCTGAATCAGCTCTTGGCGTGGAAGGGAGAAGCGCACACCAATATAATCTGTTTACATTACTCTGCTACTAGAACGGTGAGCAAAGAACTCACAGCAGGGTTAGATAGGATGTCACTGATTGTCATGGAATTGGTAGGACTTGATGATCTTAAGGGCCTTTTCCAACCTCAGTGATTCTGTTATCAAAGAGCAAACGAAGATCCATTTGGTCTTTTGGCAGGTGTGCTTTATTTCTCTGCAAATCTTAGGTAGTTGATTCAAAATTCTTACCAGTTCTTAGTTTGTTAGACATTTTTTACATCTTACATGCACTAATGCGAGGGGGAAGAAAAAAGAAAACCTCACAGAAAATGGAAATGATTGAAGACTTTGAAGATGGGTGAAGAATGTGGTTTTGCTTAACTAATGTTTTCCGGCATGGCTTGCGTACCTGTGCCAGGAATTTTACTCTTTCTTGTTTCCTTTTGGTATTATCAGCAACCTGAAATACAATTTGTCCTTTAGCCTTGACCTATACAACTTAATATATTGTATTGATGGTAGCTGTGCGGCCATTCTTAGTCACCTTTTTACAGATGGAGCTGCTGAACTCTGGAATCCTCTTAACTACAAATACAGCTTTGAATTCAAGGACTTGAAAATGTAGCCTGTCCTCAGTTGCCCCTCCTCCTTGTCCAGAGAAAACGCACTCCTCGCACTCCTGTCTTTGTCCATCCCTGTGGAAGATGCATTTTGCAGGACTTTGGCATCTTTTTCATGGTGATGAGAGTTAAAAAAAATGGACAAACATGAAGGAGGTGGAAGATGTTGAGCAGGTCCTTGGCTAAAACTTGTGACACTCTGTCCAGGAGCAGACATGAATAGAACATAACCCAGCATTGCTCTTGACTTATTCATCTTTCTTCTGAAGACTGTAATAAAATAAACCAGAATGGTCTTAGAAAAAGACAAAACTTTTCAACTGCATTGTTGTTTTTCTCCCAAAGAGTGACTTAAGGAACAAATCTGAGAAATATGGTTCACATCTTTTCCTTGCTGGCTCCCTCCCACACACATGTACACACTGAGACTCACTGCAATCTGTACTCTAATATGTTCTGGTAGGCTGAAAAAAATACAAATGGAACATTAATTTTGAAGCAGTTTTTGTTTCTTGTACTAGCAACTTGTAGAGAAGCCTTTCTGCTGTGCCCTGATCTGTTTATATTAATTTATATTAATTTATAGATATTCCACAGCTTTCTGCATTTTCTCAGCCTTCAGAAATATAAGAAGTTCAGAGAGGTGTATATCTTCCTGATAACCAATCGTGTTTGGTTGCTTGAACTTTTAACTCAGAAATATCTTATATTCTGTTATTTTTAACAGAAATATCACCAGTTACTGAGGTCTTTCCTGACAATTTCAGAGCCCTTTTCGGGCACTCAGTCGCTCTTGAATCAGATCATCACACAGCACTTCAGACAAACGAACATGGTATTTGCTGCAGTATGTGATTTCTGTAGCTGAACATAAATAAAATTGCATTTTCACAATAGCATCTCTCCTTCTCAGGGTTTGTGAAGATAGATTTGTCAGTTTTATATGGCAGAAGACTTTTTATAAGCAGTGATTTTGTGTAGGTAAAGGGTTGCACAAAGGAAACAGCCACTAACAGGAGAATTAACCTCGTCCTGCACATAGATTATTTTAGCAAAGTCATCAGATAAAACCTTGATAAAGTCATAGGGAATGGATCTGTTAAAATATAACTTAGTAAGTTTCAAATACAAGAGATGTAAACCAAGTGCCATTGTTTTTTATGAATTCAGTGATTCAGAATTGGTTTGATTTCTCTTTCAGAAGTAGACCTTCCTCTACTTCTCATTTAAAATATTATTAGAGTAGAGATTTCACTGAATCAGGGAAGCATGAAATAGCCATTTCCAAGCAATGTGGTGATGATAATAATAATAAAAGATGTGTTATTTTCTAGGAATCTACTTTCTATTCAGGTACTTAATTTTAGTTAAAATGCAAGACAGTTTATGACTTTTTAAAGAGAACCTTGAAGCAGTTTTGGATGATTTAATTACATAAAAGAAAACTGTATTAAACTGGATTTTTTGGGTTAAACAAATTATGAACTTAATTTTGTGCAGCCAATCCCTCTCTGTCTTAAAGACTACTCCTCTTTAAGGCCACTTGTATGTGTATCTGTCAAGGAAAGACAGTGTAGAAGCATTTTAAGCACGTTTATGAAGTGCTTAAGTGTTTATGGGAGTTGAACAGATGCATTATGTTCTGTTAGTTATGGCACAGGACCAAAAAGTAGAATTACAAGCTCTAGTTACTCTTAGTATTACTTGTTGCATACATAACAATGTTAACAATGCTTAGTGGTTTGCATTACAGTTTCCAATGATACATACACATCTCAAATAAATAGGGTTTTTCCAGGAAGGAGGGAATGTGTTGATCATAATAAGAGTCAGTGGCCTCTGAAAGTTCAGGATTAGGGACACTAAATGGCTTGATAATGGGATTTTTTAAAATTTTACTGTGAATATCTCACCTACCTTGTCATTTTTCTATCAAATTCTACAGCCTTTTTTAATGGTAAGTTTCAATGGGTACATTACTCAAAGCTGGGTGCCAGCAAGTTGTGTATTTCAAGGTTTAGAGATTGGTGGGAATGGTTGGACTTGATGATCTGGTGGGTCTCTTCCAACCTGGTGATTCTATGATTCTGTGATTCTAAATAGAATCTTGAGAACTGGGAAGAAAATCCGAAGAGCTTTTTAGGTTCTTATAATTCTTGTAAATACACATTTCCTAATTCAGCTGGGCTTTCCATTATTTTTGGAAATTTATTTATTATCACTAGTAAGCTCCATGAGTTATTTTTACATTGAGTTGTCCTTTCCTTATATCCATCTAGATGTTCCTTTCTTTGTGTGTGTGCCTCGCTCATCAACAGCAGTCTGTTAGATCCTAGAATTGTGGGCAGTAAATGAGACTTCAGCAGAGACATGAAAGAGCTGTACTTCTAGGAAATTACAATTGCATATCTGTTTCTTACAGCTACATGTTCCGCTGTGCCAGTAGTGTCCACAGATGACCAACTGAATGTATTTGAAATTAATAACTAAGTTCTTTTGTGCAGCCTTTCCCTAAAAATAGTTTGGGTAAACCAGACTAGTGAAATTATCTCATTATTTTTTAACCTTCCACCTCAGTGTGCTCCATTTCCCAACCAAGCCATGGCTCCTAAAGTGACCATCCTAACGAGAGACTGGTGTTGCAAGATGCAATGTAGGACTTTTTGAAACTGTGCATCATGAGAAATAGAGGTGATGAAGCTTCAACAAATGTGGTTAGTTCCTTAGAAAGAGGACTCTGAAGTGGTTTTGCATAAAATTATTGATTGGAACTTAAAAAATCAGTCTTATTCTCTACTTGGTACAGGGAAGAAGGCTCTGTCTCCCTTAAATTTATTGCCTAGGTGCTTCGTTGGGACAAAAATCCAAACCAAACAAAATACAGCCCAGTAATTAAAACTCAGTTTTGTCACCAGTTTAGAAAGAACTGACTCTGAGTTCATACCAATGAGGGAAAGTTCTGAACATGGGATACTAATCAGTGTGAAGGCCACAGTTGCCAATGCAAATGTAAGAGCTTGTGCACTCCATGGACTGGAGTGGATCCACTATGACTACTTTCTGCTTTTACTTCTCAGCTATTGTGCGTTGCTAACACAGGTCATTTTAAACTTGAGAGGACATCCTCTGCCTCTACGTTTCACTGCTGAGAAGTTTACAGCCGTTAAAATGATGAAATTTTAGGTGAAACTATTTTATCTGGGTAGTGTTTTCATCCATGAGAGAAATCTGGATTTGCTAGTGAGAATGCAATAATTTGAATAGGTACGCTCGGGGTGATTTTTATTTACAGAGAAAATACTTAGTGCAAAGGGACATTTCATTGAAAAGTCTGCAATGACAAAATCATGCGATGTATTCAGTGTGGTGGGCAGTACAAGCAGTAGATAAAATTCCCTCTCCATCTCTCTCTCTTTCTCAATGATGAATTTCACCATAATCACAAGACCCTAATAGGAGGTGGATATCCCCTTGTTTGGAGACTTCCAAGCAGTTGGGTCTCTCTTGTGTTTAGTAAATTAATTTTTTAAATTAATTCTCATCAAGTTTCTAATTATAATATCTTTAAATTTAATGTTTGTATTTCTGATGAAAGACAAACATTTTGGGGGCAGTCACAAGGGACATGAATAATTTCTTTAGAAGCTTATCTAATTAATTACATTTCTCTGTAATGTCTTTAAAATTTGAACTGCCGTCATTTCATTAATTTAGATAAAAGTAAATCTTTAGTCTTTAAATATGACACTAGTGCTGAGAATTCTGATGAGCTCAAGATTTATTGTCTCTATTCTTATCAAGTAAAAAATTTTTTTAAAAGTGTGTTTAAAGTGTTTGGGATCCATGATTTGCATATAAGGTTTTATTTGATTTCAAATACATTGCTATTTCCGGACATAACTGTGCACCTCACCTGTTAATAAGTAAGATCATATGATGCAAAACAGACATAAATATTACTCACACAGTACAGTGGTGGGGATTTCTTTTTCTTCTATAGCATATCTCTTTCTGAACCAAAAGTTTTGACTCTTTGAGATGGAAGGTATTTAAAATCTGGTGTCTTGTAATCTTTCATATCCTTCACAGGTGGATTTTTATTTTAATATTTCAGGTTATCCAGCAAGTAGAAAGCCTTTGTTTTTGTTGCTAGTACATTTGATTGTAGCATGGCTTTTGGTCTTTTAAAACAATTATTCTTATTCTGTTTCAAAGTAAGCAGAGCAATTGAGAGCTACACATTTAGATTTATAGGTGGAGCCTCAAAAATTATGCCTGCCTTTAGCATATGAGGCAGAAAAGAAAGATGCAGGAGGTTGGGTTTCCTTAGGTCTCAACATAATTAACTTTGAGGAAAACCAAAAAAAAAGCATTGTATGTAGTGATTCTTCTTTTAATCATCTCCACCACTGGTAGGCCTCCACCTACCCACGGCTGGAGCCTGCCTTGCTTCTACTTTGCCAACATTTGTGATGAGAGGTGCGGTGAACACCAGGCAATTGGAACTTCTGAGCTGCTAGAGAACTG
Source organism: Piaya cayana (assembly GCA_013389865.1). Taxonomy (NCBI): domain Eukaryota; kingdom Metazoa; phylum Chordata; class Aves; order Cuculiformes; family Coccyzidae; genus Piaya; species Piaya cayana. Next base: position 58,239 of record WAAB01007914.1, read on the forward strand.
AGCCCTTGTGGATTCCAATGACAGCTTGGGGCAGCTGCTAAGCCCTCACAACAACTCTATAGTTGATAACCCTGCATCACGGTAGCAGCTTTCTTACCTGCAATAATAATTTGGGCAAAAGCGTGTCGTTCAGTTACAAGTCAGACCCAGATTTTAATTCACATTGTGTGCAGCTCTTCAAAGCGTTGATGCTATAAACAAGATAAAATCCTTTGGTTGTAAAGTTACACTCTCTAGGAGATGATTTTGGAAACTAGTATTGAGCTACTTGTAGAGGTAGGCATGTGCTACGGAATGGGTTTTAAACTCTTTGGTCACCTCAGTTTAAACTGAAGTTATGTTTTTGTCTTTAGGGAAAAGTAATTACAGTGTTTATGAATAGTCTCTTAAAATACATTAGCTGAACTGAACTGAAGGAAGAAGACTAGAAACTGACTGTGAAATCTATTCAGAGTGCAAACTGTTGGTTTAGCTTTTCTTTCCTTACCGATTATTCTACTCTTTACAGGGCTAACCCCTTTAATGCAAAATGGCTATTATAAATAATGAGACTTCATTTTGGTGAAGAAAGAAGTTCACAGGTCATATTTGGTCAGTGGCAGATGAATCCAAGTGCTTTAATAGTCCAATGTACTACCTAGTTTTGTCTATGTCAGTCTCCCATCTATCTTTCTCACAATGTGAGTCTCCACATTAATCGTATTTGTAATGAAGAACTAATAGATGTGCAGTCAGAACAACTAATAAGAGTAAAATACTCTGTACTCTGCCAAAGAACAACAAAGAAAATAAATCCATACTGTTTACAGCCTTCCTTTTTCCTTGTATAATGGACTTTATCAATAAAACAATACAAACTTCATCAAAGAAAAATCTTACCAATTTAGTGCAAGAAAGGTCTTCATTGAGCTAATCTCCAGCAAATGTTGTTTGCAATAGGGATCTATTTAATCTTTTCAACCATAAAATACTGGCCATCCTTCTATATCTCATGCACCAACTCAATGATCCCGTACAGATAAGACAGCCCAATTAAGCAAGAACAGAAGACAGAGCATGATTGCTATATAAACATTTATGTATCAGTCCCAAATTAAATATGCTTTGCTTTGCTTTCTTCTCTTAGGGAACCACAGTCAAGTGTCCCGGGTACCTGTTGCTATCAAAGTTCTTGATGTGAATGACAACGCTCCTGAGTTTGCATCAGAGCATGAAGCCTTTTTATGTGAGAATGGGAAGCCTGGACAAGTAAGTGTCTCCAGGTTTTTATCTCACATGTAAGAGAATGGGCTGTACCTTCTCCCTCTCATTTTTTCTCATTATTCCCCAAATAAGTGCCTGTATGTTCATGCTAACAAATCTTAACATTCACTTAAGGTAAACCTACGCTCAAATTCTGTGGCACATCTCTCTATGTACGGACGTGGATATTTTCTAAAGTATAAGTTTTTTATTAAAGTCAGGTAACTTGAAGTAATAGCCAGAAAAAAATGCCAAGTGTCTTCAACTCCCACTCTTTAAACTCTGTTTGATGGAGCTCATCATGTCACAGGTTCATGTGTGTTAGTAGGTTAAAGTATAATACAAACTGAATTCTAATTCTTATCTCGCAGGTAGTTCTAGATGTAACTTAGAAGAAACACTTAAAAAACCCCAGTGAATCCATTTCCCCTTGCCCATTCTCAGTTAGAATCTCTATCTGTTTAGTTCTTACTAACTTTTCTGTGACAACTGAGTAAAAACAAGAAAGGGTGGAAAATCAAGTATATTTTAACTGCCTTTAAAGTATCTAAAGAGGAACAGGGTGTTGAAGAAGTGGAGTTTCACTTTATATTTCACCAAAAAAAAAAAAAAGGAGACTTAACAAGTTATTTCTTGCTTGATTAAATTAAATAAGATGGCTGGCAAAGATCTCCAACGTGAAATAAAAGGATCAGAAGCAAGATTTAACCTGTATAGGCTTTTTTAAAGAAAAATTGAGCAGATTTCTTAAAAGGCATCCATTTTGAGGGACAAATGTACAGAAATAAGGAGGAATACCTCATATGCCAGATAAGATTCAAGAGAATGTACAGACTGTTAGAAAGTGTAAATGAGATTTAACTGTTGTCCAGGTTGAGAAACACTGGGTGTTTCAACAATTCACTGTTTTTAAACTTTCTAATTTATTTCTAGATTGTGACATTTTATTTAAATAAACAGCAGCTGACAGCATGACGCTAGTCTTGTTAATCCAACTATTCCTGTGTCTCATGTGGGTGTTAGGCATTACATTCACTTTTCTCCAAAGAAGGTTACCTGACAATAGTGTTAGAAGTTTTCTTTTAGGATTATTAAAAGATGACCTATATCCTCATGTATGACAACTTACCTCTGCCAAAACTGGATTGTTACAGACGATGGTTTGACTTCTAGCACCCCTTTTTGTTTATTAAAAAGGTGTCAAAAATGTGTCGTTTAAGAACTGAGAATTCTCCCTAACCACTGAAAAGCAGATTTTTCAAATGTGCCCTTCCGGGCAGACAGTTATGTTACTGTTGGTATTTAAGTTCTTCCATCTCAGAGAGGATTTCTGTTTCGCTCAGGGTGGATTTCAGCTGCTGAGTAGTTAGGTTTTCAAGGATATATTAAATTCTAATGAGTATACCTTTATCGAGGACTCAGTAAGCTTCCCCAGAATCAGAAAGCTATGTTGCACAGTGTTTTCTGAATAGATTTACTAGGTACTCCTACCAGATTTAAGAGGTGGTGAAAGATGTTTACATTTCATTTTTGGAATAAAATAATAAATGAGATGATTAAAAGTCAGCTCTAAAAGAGGCTTTTGCTTGAGCACTTATGGAAAACTTTCATTAAACCACGATACTCTTCCTCTTACCATCACCTCTTACACTCTTGATCAGATTGCAGACGTCACTCTTGAGCGTGAATCCCTGTGTGAACTTTACAGATGGTTATTAAATATTTGGCTGCCAGTATGAATGAGGTGGCACTGATCCTATAATTTAATCTGCGTTTTAAACAAATAACATTATTGGAACAGTAACCAGTGCAGAATAATCACCAAGGTTATGTTCCAAATTTAAGTTATCATTCATAAATTACCTGTTCTTGTAAAGATTTTAGTATCTATGGTACTTGATTGGGTTTTATGATGTTCATTATTCTATATTCAAGTGTTGGAAGAAATCGTATTAATCAGTCAAGATGTAGAATGTAGAAAAATGTGTCTCAGCCATTCAGTAGCTAATATAAGGAAGATGCTTCTCTTTTACATAGTAACACAAGCCTAATTTGGATAGTTCCCTAAGTTTAAACCTAAATGTTACATGTGCAGTAAAGGCACAATTGTATTACAGCATTCCAATCTATTTACATTTGCAGTTCAACTTAAATCTAAGTTTGAATCAAACTTGAATTACCATAAGGGAGATTACACTTGAACCTTTTATGAAACCTTATTTGCAGCCCTTAAATACATTGAAACATCTCTTCCAGTTCACTTTCTAAGTGTTCTATTTTGGGTACTGATATAATTGCAAGTGGCAAGTGCAGCTGCTTGTGCTGTGACAGAATGTATTAAAAACTGTTGATGTATAACGTTGCCAGATGCATTTTCTTTGCTTTAACCCACCTCTAACAGTAGAGGTACCACAGCCAGTAGGAGAGGAAAGGGACAGGAGAAGGAAATGCATTTGTCCATGCATATATTTATGTGTTCTTCACACATTTCTTCACACAACAGGAAGGTGCCAGAAATGGGTTTTTTGACAGTTCTAGGAGATTAAAGAAAGATTTTGTGGTACTGTTACTGTACCTCTAAGTTAGCCATAGACCAGCTCATGCCTTTCCCTGCTTAATTCCACTTACTAAAGCCAGAACAGCCCAGCTAAATTATTTTCCTGTACTCCTAGAGCAGAATACCTCTATTGCTGAGCAAGGAAAGTGCCTTGCTCGATATTCCCCAGTCCATAACCAGACTTTTCTAGTGAATTACTGTTTGCTTGAAACAAAGCTATTTAATTGTCAAACACTAACGTACAGCAGACAATGATGTATCTGTGCTCAAGCCAGTGTTTAAGCTACAGCAATATGAAAACGAGTATAATGTTCCTCCAATCTCTTGCAATTTGTCTCTGTTTTATTCAGTTTTCCTAATAGAATTGGCTTTTTCTAATGGAAGGAGCCTTCAGAGAGAACTTTGTCTGAAGAACCAAAGAGCATTCAAATGGCAAAACACAGGTTTTAGCAGCAATGGGCTGGCTGGCTAAAAAAGCAAAGTTAAAATTATACTGTGATGAGTCTGCAGCTCATGGCATTGTGAGTCCGCAAAGTAATTCAGAAATAACCACAAACAACACTCTAACTGCAAAAGTTTTTTCAGAGTTGGAAGAACAGTTTTAATAAGATGATGAATCTGATCCAAGAGCTGGAGCACCTCCCATCTGAGCACAAGTTGAGAGTGTTGAGGTTGTTCAGCCTGAAGAAGAGAAGGTTCCAGGCAGACCTTGAATCAGCTTAAGGGGTTTAAGCAAAGTTGAGGAGTGGGTCTTGATCAAGGAGGGCAGGGACAGGACAAGAGGGAATGGCCTCAAGCTCCACCAGGGGAGGTTCAGATTCGACATAAGGAAAAAATTCTTCATGGAAAGGGTCATTGGGCACTGGAACAGGCTGCCCAGGGACGTGGTTGACTTGCCTTCCCTGGAGGTGTTTAAGGCACGGGTGGACAAGGTGCTGAGGGACATGGTTTAGTGTTTGATAGGAATGGTTGGACTCGATGATCCAGTGGGTCTGTTACAACCTGGTGATTCTGTGATTCTATGACAAGATAGAGAGGTAAATGCTTTACGCTGTAAGAGGGGAGATTTAGATGATGTGTCCCTGCTCATGGCAGGGAGGTGGAACTGCATGGGCTTTAATGTTCCTTCCAACACAAACCTCTCTATGATTCTGTGATTCCATGAATAAAAATAGGGAACACTTTACTAATGATAAGGAACCATTCTAAGTTAGGGTATCAAGTATATTGCAAAAAATTTGAAACAGTATCACATATCCAATATGGAACATAGATAGTTATGATTCACTGATGAGAACATTGTTATTCTATTTGTTCTTTAACATCATTTGTTATGATTATCCTGATAATATTTCATAAATATTATTTCAGGTATGCATGGCTTTGTTGAAACACAGTACTAACCTGCAGACTAAAATGCTGAGTTGTCCGGGGGGGATCGTTTAACTATTCATTTCAATCCAGAGCTGCTTGTTTAGCAAAATCATAGAATCATAGAACAACCAGGTTGGAAGAGNGTTCTCTCAGCCATTCCTCATAAGACCTGTTCTCCAGCCCTTTCACCAGCTTTATATGCTGATTGACTGTTTCTACTGAATGTATGTACAGAATCAAATAGATGCATGGATTTCTAATGCAACAGTAAAGTTGAAATTTTACATGGAAGAATTTCAGAAATTTCAGAACTAAAGAGTCAAAGGGTTTTTAACTTTCGCTCTGGTGCTGATGGATGCATAGTGAAAAAATCAGTTATCTTCTTCTTTAGTATTAGTTTTTCCTTATTCTGTTATATGGAACACACTTGTTATTACTGGGGAAGGTAAGGCAGGTCGACCATGGAAGATTCTCTACCCTATTATGAACCACAAATTATGAGTTGGAGACTCACTTCAATATTGTTCCATTACCTGATCAGACAACACTGAGCAATAAACTACGCTCGTCAGTATACTCATAAAAACATGAGAATGAGAAGTCCTGGACTTTTCTCACTCCTATGGAGTAAAAGATACACAGCTTTTTACTACTGCATATATGTTATGCTATTTTTTTTATTGAAAGAGCTTATTTTAATGCAAATGCACAAAGAAATATGGTTGTTATGGGAACACTCTTAATTCCTTGATGTGTGCATGTAACACAACAAATGTAGTATTCCACTAAGCCTGTCTTTTGCATATGATTTTCAGTTTTGAGAGAAAGAATGATTTACGAAGCATTGAAGGGAATAGATGGGAAGAATGGAAATATAAGAAAGAACTCTATAGGATATTGAGAAGTATCCATAGTTCCTCCTCTACAGCTACTCACTCGCCTTCCCTCTCCATCCCCCTGCACCCCCACTAGAAAAAAAAGAACAAAGAATATTCCTAGTTTTTAGTTCTTGCAAATTTTGAGTCTGGATGATGATATTCTAAGCTTATTTAATAAAATTTCCATCAGCTGAAAACCCAAATTACAACTGCTCTTGGCTACTGACTTTCAGGTATATTAATTGAAAAGCGGGAGAAGTGAGTTTTTGCAGCCAACTCTGTTACATAATGCTGGAAAGAATTAGCACTTATGTAGCCAGTAGAGATAAAATTGCATAACCATCTAATAAACCACAACTACCATGTGCACTTCATCTTCCAGACTTCACTGTGCCATTATGCTTTTTCCCTGTTGCTTTCCCATTCTATTGGCGTTAGAAAAACAGAACAATCATGAAATATATCTATCTAAAGATACTTATTTCTGATCCATTCCAAATTGCACTTCTGTGTGCGCAAAATTGCTATTACCAAGTCCTGCCCTGGGCCCACGTGAGTATTTTGGTATCTCACACCTGTGTAAGGAGAAAGATGAAGGTGTTCCACATCATGAACAGGTCCATCTCTGCAGTGGGACAGACAACATCTGCTTATGTACTTTTCAGCTGTTTATCACTTCCCACACTGCGTAGATCTCTAGGATGCATTCCTCAGCTATTACATTGAAGAAGTATTTCTTCTAATACATCTGTTTGAAATCAAGGTTTCACCTGGGCAGATGAAAATATTTAAAAAAAAGTATGTATTTCTGTAGTATTTAAACAATCTAACCCCTTTTTCATTACATTTTTTAATAATAAATCTGATCTATCCAGAATTTGATTAGGCAAAGAATTAATTCTTAGAATCAAAGAATGGTTTGGGATAGAAGAGACTTCAAAGATCAACCAGTTCCAACTACTCTGCCCTGGGCCCTCCCACTGGATCAGGGGCTCCAAGGCCCATCCAACCTGGCCTTGAATCCCTCCAGGGATGAGGTAGCCACCACTGCCCTGGGCAACTGGGTCAGGGCCTCCCCACTCTCACAGGAGAATATTCCTTCCTAAGATTTCATCTAAATCTCCTCACTTTCAGCTTAAAACCATTCCCCCTTGTCCTATGACTGCTGTCTTAAATTCCTGCTTAGGTTGTCTTATAAATTACGTATGCCCATAACAATACCTGCTCAAACATCTTTTTATACACAGGATCTCAAATATTTATGTTTTGATATTGCTTCTTATGGTTATCTAGTAAGATCTCATTCTTCCTTTGAGTCTTGAAGAACATAGGAGAAAGAACAGATATTGGCTATTAACATATAAATAAACATATACGGATTGATATGCCTTTCTTCTGCAGTAAAACCAGTACAAAATATTAGTTACTAACATTTTTTAATGAAACATTGATAATCTGAAGTGTAAGTCTGTGAATTCGGACAAGATCAGAACTTGTTTCCATTTTTTACTCAACTATAAAATGAAATTTGTAGTGATTCCTAATTTGAATTTAATTGGCCAAGAAATTATTGGTCAGTTGCTTTAGGCATTACAAAAGTAACTACATAAGACAAAAATATTATTCAATTCAATGGACAAGGGAAAGGTCAATAATTCTCATTAGGTTTCTTATAAACCTCATCTAGCATGAACTAACTAGCACTGAAGTTCAGCTCTGAGGGCAAGATCTGGATCCATAGTTGCCTTTGTTTCTGCTTCTCTGAAAAATACTTGGAATCAAAAGTAATGCACCAAATATTAAAAAAAAAATTCAAAGCTCATTTTAAAATTAAGTTCCTTGCTTTTATATTCCTATGCAACTTTGAATTATTTGAAGATACCAACTGCAGTATCTTTCTGATAAATATTGGAAGTAAATAGTGATAAATAATATGCAGGCACTTTACTTGTTAATAAATGTCATATGAGGGGCTTCATGTGAAGTTTACTCAAAGTTATTCACACTATCCAAACACCCCCTCCCTTTCTAAGCTCAGTATCCTTCATTATTCTGGGCATTAGTTTTTAATAATTTTCCTTTTTTCAAATCAGCTATTTTAACATATAAAAATTCATACTATAAATTAATTTAAAAAGTAAAATCATGGAATGGTTTGGGCTCAAAGATGATGCAATTCCAACCCCGCTGCATGGGCAGGGACGCCTCCCACTGGATCAGGTTACTCCAAGCCCCATCCAGTCTGGCCTGGGGCAGGGATGGGGCAACCAGGACTTCTCTGAGCAACCTGGGCCAGGGCCTCCTCACCCTCAAGGTGAACGAAAACCTGGCTGGATGTCATTATGTTCAACATTGTGATATAACCAGTGAAACAGTCTCATCAGCTATGGTTCTACTGGGCAAAGTTCTGCCTCCGTCTATATAAAATTCATTAATGCAATCAAGAGAGGATTCTTTCCTTTAATCTTTTTAAAATTAAAAATTCAGTTTAGAGCCTAAAGCCTAATCTTAATTTGACAGAAAATACTTGTACTAGATATTCTCAGGCTCAGGCCCAATACTGGCTACATGATCTGAAGCCACTAATCATAGTATCATAAAATCATAGAGCAGTTTGGGTTGGAAGGGACCTTGAAGATTATCCACTTCTAACCCCCTTGCCAACATTAGGAAAATTTTTTTCACAGAAAGGGTCATTGGGCATTGGAATAGGCTGCCCAGGGAGGTGGTTGATTCACCTTCCCTGGAGGTGTTTAAGGCATGGGTGGATGAGGTGCTGAGGGACATGGTTTAGTGATTGATAGGAATTGCTGGACTCGATGATCCGGTGGGTCTGTTACAACCTGGTGATTCTATGATTCTATGGGCAGGGACACCTCCCACTGGATCAGGCTTCCCCAGAACTAAAGTTATGATCAACACACATGCAGGAATCCCATCCAGTACTACTGGTTAATCTTTAGAGGTCTCTTCAGAAATCCATTATTAACTTCAGTACTTGCTGCCTTTCAGCTCCAAGAACTTTATATCTTCCGGAGCAGCATTTCCAGTGATTTTGAAGAGCCAATAACATTTGCAGCTAAGTACAGCATAGCACCTGATGTCACTTGGCTGAGGTGACGCACTGTACAGGAGCTGTGACTGAGCTTTTCAATTAAGTGAAAAATGGTAGTAGGGGAAAGAAGAAATGATTAAAGGTAGATTCTGTATTTTGGCCAAGTGAGAAGCATGGCTGTGTGAAAGAAAGACTACCGTAGGCGTCATGGGTATTTCTGAAACACAGTTTTCCTTCTTCATTGCTGAATAATAGTTTATTACTTGCCTAAATCAGCAGCGGTTTTTACTGGAGTTTCCTGTGTACCTGTCTCTCCTTATTCTCTGCATCCTTGCTGAAAACAGTTTAAATGGACCAGATACAATCCCTGGTCCCCAGACTTTCAGTCTAAGGTTTGTAGAAGCCTTGCAAGGTTATTAGCATTTTTAATCTGGCATGTAAATAAATGAGAACATAATTGATTGAATAGATTTTTTTTTCTCAATACTGTATGTTTGTCAGGAGTGTGAATACTTAATGAGAGCGTTTTCTGTTGTAGGTAATTCAGATTGTCAGTGCCATTGACAAAGATGATCCTAAAAATGGGCATTATTTCCTGTACAGTCTTCTTCCTGAAATGGTCAACAATCCAAATTTCACCATCAAGAAAAATGAAGGTAAATATAAGCATATCTAACGCGTATTGGAGCAACTTAGTTTGAATTGCTTTGTTGACTTCCAGTTACTTTACCAGTTTCTTACCCTTGGGCATCTACAATGTAGAAAATCTGTTTAATGGGACCTTCGTTATATCTCTTAAGCTATTTCCAATATCTGTAGAGGAGATAAGAAGAATGGAAACTGAATACTGAATTCACATCCAGAAGACAGCTCTCTGGCTTAAATAAAATGAAAGGACGGATTTACAGCCTGTTTTATTTCTATTAATTTGAAATTCCAGAGATATGCTGTAAAATGAAAATCTGAAACTATGTTGATAAAGAAATGTTGATCCTGCATTGACTGGATATAGACGGGAGCATAAATTTAAGTATCTACTAAATCCCCCTCAAAGAAACATCTTTTGAGCAGGTTTGTTTTTTGTATAAGGGTCCCAAAGTATTTTGGTTAGGCACTTTTATTAGAAAGAGAAACCTGTCAGGTCAGCAAAGCCCTGAAGAGTATTTTGTATTCCTGTGCTTTAGAGCACTTCTGGAAGGGCATAATGTCATTTTGTAATACTATAGAAGTGGAATTTCTTGAGTGATAGAAAAAAATATCCATTTAATACTGTTGAGCAATAAATTTTCAATGATCCTTTTCTTTGCTGCATTGATATATTTGAAGGTCACGTGGGAAAGAGCTAGGAATGGTCACAAGAATGCTATGGGCAGAGCTTTATGTATCTCTATTTGAATACTCAGCAAAGTTTGGGTTTGGTTTTTTTTAAATTAAATACTATCCTGTCAGGAATTTTAGTCAAATTCAGTCTCGTATTTATTTATTTGAAATGGTAAATTAAGGAAATACCTACGTGGTCCATTACTAATGGAAAGATGTATATGTGAGGTGTATGTACATGAGTGTAAAAGTAAAAGATAAAAGGTCAAATAAAAAGAAAATTCTGGTTTCATTTTTTTATTCTAGCTGTTCCAACCAAGAAGAATGATAGCACCGTTTTTATAAATTATAGTCTAAAACCCTAAATTCTTAAATCTGCTTAAATATATCCTGAATTTTGCTTTTCATTTGATGTTTTTCTCTTATGGTATTCAAGTGTGTCTCTTCTTATATTTGTATGTTCATGTAGGAAATAAGTCTCTCTATGTTCTCTGCACTTACAAGAAAAGATAAACCTCTTCAAAATGCATTTCTTAGTCGTCAGTAGAGTAATGCAAAATGAATTAAGCATTGTAAATGAGAGGTGGTTTGCTTTGCACAGCATCACAAAGTAAAAAGTGTCTTAGCATTTCTCTTCATGTTTAAATACTTGTCTCACTTCACCAATTAGCTTTGTCCTTCCAATCTGTTACCTGTTTAAGACCCACTCTTACTCCTACTCACAGCCAATGGCAGAATGACTCCTGATCGAAACAGGAGTGAGGAACATTTCTCTATAACGTAGTTTAGTAAAACAGGTCCAATTTCATTACAACATTGCCAGCTTTACACAGATTTTAATGCATTCAAATCAGTTACATGAATAAATCCTCTTAGAACATCCAACTGAAATCTCTTAAAATTAAAAATCCACTTAAAGTGACTTCTCTGATTTAATCTTTCAGTATCCAAGAATAAAATTCTAACTATGCATATTATCTTTCTATCAAGATTGCTTAGCCAGGGAGGCAGTGCATGCTTGATGCCAGAAAATGACTCTCACAAGAAGTGAATATTCCTGTCAAAGCCAAAATCAAAGTATAATTTTGTTGAGGTGAGGTTTCATGTCATTTAAACATCATAAATCTTTAGTAAGTCTTTATTTAGTTATGCCACTCAAACAATGAACTTCATCATGACTTTCTCTTGCACATATCTGCTAGATAAGTATGATGAATGTTCTTGTTGAAAAAACTCCAGTATTCCTAAAAAATCTGAACTCATATGTCATGTTTCTCTGTAGTTGTACTGATGAGTGTCTGGGCTGTAACCAAATGCCTGTAACAAACGCTACTGTCATTTCTGGAGGGTTGTGTTCCTGAGGATCAGAACAGTGTGCAACCTACTTAGCTTCGCACCAAAAAAAGTTCCCTCATGCTGGTGGGCAAAATCCTTGAGTCTTCCTGACTGTGACCTCAGCCTCAGCTTTCTCCCACATTCTTGACCCTGCCAGATTCTTCAAGACAGCAAAGATTGACTTGATGGTTGCTGAAGAAATGTTATCCTCTTCTGGATATTATAAATAGATTGCATTTTCTCTGGAAACCTAATATAGAGAACCGATTTTTATTTTCTAGAATTAGTAATGTTTTTTAAACAATTTTTCATACCTTGCCTTTCTCCAAAATTCTTTCAAGTGCAGAGATAAACTGAACTCCTCCCCTCAAGAGTGTTTGTGCAATGATGCTGCCCTTTTGGGTTCTTCTTTTGTGCTTTAGGTAACATTGTGGTATTTGGCAATTATTTCTCTGCTTCAGAGAGTAATGGTGTTATCTGACCTGGTTGCACTGGTAGGCAAATAGAGCAGTTTGGCATCTGCCATGGGAAGAAAGCTGAGATGTTCTGTTTCTATCCCTCATACTAATGAATGTACATAATCCATGTATTTTGGAATTAAATACATGCATTCTGGATTTTTCTCTTTCTATATGGAATATAACTATAATCATTAATTAATTTAGCTTGCTACCTGCAGGCTAATTCTGTTATTTAAAATGTCCAGATTGCCCTTAATCAAGTCTACATAACATTTCAGTCATTAACTGTGCTGCCCAAATATGCTGTGAATATTATGACTGACTGCGTTGTTATTGCCAGAGAACTTTAACTGAGTGACACAGTGGTATATCTATCACAACCCCACTTCTCCTAAGATTCTATTATGTATTATAAAAACTATGCTGTGAAAGCAGAGTCTGTTCCTTAAAATTATATGCAGGTGTCCTTTATTAGTTTATTAGAATATTAGTTTCGTTTGTTGCATTTGGAAGGCTCTGAGGAGATCTTGTAGTGACCTTCCAGTACCTGAAGGGACTGTTTACCAAGGTTTGTAGTGATAGGATGAGGGGCAATGGGTATAAACTTGAGAGGGGCAGATTTAGACTAGACATAAGGAGAAACTTCTTCATGATGAGGGTGGTGAGACACTGGCCCAGGCTGCCCAGAGAAGCTGCAGCTGCCCCATCCCTGGATCCCTGGAGGTGTTCAGGACCGGGTTGGATGGGCCTTGGGCAGCCTGATCCAGTGGGAGGTGTCCCTACCCATGGCAGGGGGGTTGGAATTAAATGATCTTTAAGGTCCCTTTCAACCCAAACTATTCTATGATTCTATGATTTGCATATGTACAATCCCATCTGCAGACAAGCTGCCCAAAACTGTGGAAGATGAAGTGCCTTTCTGATGTAAGTAATGTATAATGTACATATAAATGATCATCTCTTAGCAGTATTTATTTCTCATATCTCCTGGTCTTTACTTTTCTAAGTTCAAATATCTGTCACTGAGTAGTTTTTGTAGGCTTTATGCCTTGGCTAAGTGGGCAGATAGTGATGATCTGAAGTAAAGGAATCCTATTCTCTTGAACTGTAACACGAGGAATGCTGATCATTTACATTGCCAGATACATAAACGTTTATCCCTTCACAAATAAAATTGTGTAATAAAAAAATAAGAAGTTAACACAAGGTTAATGCAACATGAAAATTATGTACCTAAATGTGTGACTTTGTGGTGTAACGAATCCCTGACTGCATTAAGTCACCCAGACTGGCTGGTCACTAATTTTTCACATGACTTTGTGCTGGAGCAGAAATGGGAAAAATGAAAACAATGTTTTGTATAATGTTCCTGACAAACTTCAAACCAGAACAAAAGCAAAAAAAACTTCGGTTGAAATTAGCTGATGTTTAGGCAGGTGTTGGTGTACTTCAACAATGTGTTGTGGGTTCCAGCTGAATGGAATTAACCCTTCCAAGAAGCTGTGGGATCACAATAAATGACGGAACACTGACAGGAATTTAGACAAGTAATAAGGATTTTGAACTGTCATGGCATCTGTAAATTGAAATGAGACTTCGGGAAATGGAATTAGCATTTGTTGACTTTCTTTTTTCAGGTGAGTGGTCTTCATAAAACATTACCTAAAATCTAATGCTATTTCATGGATCGCCTCCTGCTTACCAAACAATACTGTCACACCAATACCTGTTTTCAGCATTGAATTCCTAACGTTCTTGTGATTTCCTTAGATTGTTCAAGTGAGAGCAGAATTTTGTGATAAAAGCTTTTCTGTTTTCGCAGTTGCAAACGTTTTGATTTGCTGCCAATGTAATTTTTACTTTCAAAACCCAGCAAGTACATCTTTGCCATGAAGTAAAAAGACTTAGTTTTGCCCAAAAGATGTTTCCATTGCTATTCCATTTTTCTTATGCCAAATTCTGTTTCCTAATGGAATAAGTCCTGAACCAAATGTTCTACTCTGCCTTTGGATGCAGTAACTCTTCTAGCAGAAGAAATAGTGCATCTCTACTGTATAGATGTAATATTGCAGACCTTTTAGTTGGACTTACGTGGTAGAAACGATGACAGGAACATAGCTTGGAACACAGGCAACTCTTCGGGTTAAGAGAACCATCTTAATGGCACGGGTTTGTACTCCTGCAGAAATCCATTAGTATTATAAGTAATCAGCCTCCCCTCTGCCCAAAATATTCACTGTCCCCCTGGTGAGTTGAGCTCTGGATTGGGGCCAGATTGATTTTAGTGAGTGCATAGTAAAGAAAGGTGGGTTTTTTTCTTTCTCAAATTAAAGCATTATATATACTTCAGTGAGGAACTGTTCTGTTGATTCTCTATAAAGAACTTAATATTAATTCTCAGCCACACGTAGTCTATTATACCTAAGATACCTATAATAGCTCGAGGAATGTTCATGTTTAAATGTCCATTTCTTTTGTTCTTTTTGTCTAGCAAGTTTAATCTGTCACTTATATCCTCATTGTGCTGCCTTGGAAGTCTAAGCAGTGTCAGGTATTTAAAGTGGAATAGCCTGGTATAATCACTTCAATCACTAACTATTGCACATCTTACTCTAAAATATTTGCTGTTTCTCATCACCTCTTTACCATTAGTAACTAAATATTTCTAAACTATTTAGAAAGAGCCAGAGAAGACAATTACAAACAACATCTCTTTTAGATATCCCAAATAATAAACCCAAATGATCAGCCCTGCTTCATTTTTGGAAGCACTTCTGTGTCATTGTGGTTTTAATGTTGTAAAGCCTAGAGTTCTTTTCCTCATCTTTTTCCTGGAAATATTTTTAGCAGCACCTGTCAAATGCATACCTGGAGGGTGCGTCTTTTGTTCCCACAAGAGTAACTCTCAGGCGTTAAGATGAGTTTCTTTCCCTGCTTTTGCATTTCTCGGTAAGTCTCTCTGCCATTGTCTCAGCTGCCAGCTGAAGCTCCTTCTGTGCTTTTGATTGACTTTTCTTTCCCAACATGTACCTCCAAGAGCTAGGAGGTGGCATTGCTATTTCATTAACCTTCTTCTACTTTGCCCGATTTCAAAGTTAACCCGCTGACCTCAGGTACAAATTGCCTTAGCAGGGACATCATTAAACCCATCATTTCCTGATGGATGTACAATGTATGTCTAGGATAGCAGCACCCATATGGTCCCTTGGATATGAACAGTAAATCCTCACACTTTTGCAGCTTTGTACGGTTTTCCCATAGCCTTGGGAAACGTTGTGGCCCAGCTGCCACCTACGCCACAGGGTGTTTCACAATGACAATTCTCTAGGGAAAGCACATGCTTATATCCTTCTAATGCATTTAATTATCACCCCCATTTCTTTTATATATCAATAATCAGACTTCCAAAGCACAATTCTAAAACATACCAAATCACAGAATCACAGAATCAC
>WAAB01007914.1:74252-105417 GCA_013389865.1 Piaya cayana
CTGGCTCATGTTCAGCCGGCTGTCGACCAACACCCGCAGGTCCCTCTCCTCCTGGCAGCTCTCCAAACAGACCTCACCCAGTCTGTAGCTCTGCATAGGGTTGTTGTGCCCCAGGTGCAGGACTCGGCATTTGGCTGTGTTAAACCTCATGCCGTTGGACTCTGCCCAGTGGTCCAGTCTGTCCAGATCCCTTTGCAGGGCCTTCCTATCACATCCTTGTTAGTAGTTTTCCTGAGAAGTAGAATGAAGTGATGGGATCCACGGATGTGTCTTGCATCCTATAAATTTTTCCACCACGTTTGTCAACATTAGTGGTAGGAATAACATCTAGAAGACTGCATCTAAAATTGTAAAAGACTGTGCAGCATAATCTAGGAAACAGCATTGATGAACATCTCTCTTAATAGGCATAGTTTTGTCACCAAAGATCACAGGGAATACTTGCAAGGCGAGGTGCATTCACTGTGAAAAAAGAGAGCTAAATATAAATTATTCCAATAGATTAAAAAACAACAAACGCAAACTAGCCTGTAATCTGGCACTTCTCTGCCAGGATCTGCCATCCACAGGCACATGTCGTGTTTCTCCAGGAGTGTTCGTAGTGTGAAAAAATGCATTATAAATATCACACTATCAATCATCCTCTCAGCATGGCATTAAAACTGGAGCTGTTTAAATAGCAAAGTTCAACACTTTTATAAACTGAGGATACCAGAACCATCTCAGATTATTGATTTTTTAAAATAAATGATATAGTCAAGAGTGGAATTGTTAGTATAAAATTATTGGAAGATTTCTTTTCTAGTGTGGTTGAAAGATTTTGTTCAATAAGTTCTTTTTTGCTTATGTTACAAATTGTGTGTTATAAAAGTTAAAACAAGGAAGCATAAAGATGATACTTTGCTAACTGGAAACATCTAAGTTTTATCAAAAGAAATTGTGATAGTTAACATAGCTAAACTCCATGAAACTTCTTAATTCTGTGAATTTTGACTATTCTAACATGAAATCACATTTCAGAAACCTCTTAATTGTATTTCAGGTGCATACTTACCTTTACCAGTTAAAAACAAAATAGAGATTTATAGGTCTGAACTACCACGTTCTAAAGACAATCTACAAGTTATATGACACTGTCAGGTCCGAGTTCCTTTCTATGTTTGACCTCCCAGGTGTGTCTCAGTCTGTGTGCTGGAAAGTGTTTAAGAATTCTGATCCAGTGTATGGTGGTAAGAGAACGCTGCACTCCCTTAGCTCCCTCACTGAAGGCAGGGATGTCATGGCCTGAAAAAAGGAAAAGATAGATTCTACTTCCCACTCAATTAATATGTGAAAAAATGTTATTCAGCCACCTCAAATACTTTTCCTTGAGTGAATGCTTGTGCATTAGGTGGTAAGTGTTGAGTCCCTATAGCAGAGGAAATGTGGTTCATTATTTCTACTCAGGATCCTTCATCCTTAGTCCTTAGGCAATCGACCTGACTGAAACTGCTTTGGATAGGAAACTATGTTAGATCCTTCTTTGTAGGAAAAGTAATCAATTTGCTTATTTACATATCTGACAGAATTCTAAGATGTAATGTCATCCTGTGAAGTAATAGACTGTGTCTAATGACTCAAAAAGATGAACACTTTCTACTAGTGATAAAGTGGTAAGCAACGTGAGGTGGAAATTGGTACTATAGATCTTTAGACTAGTCTCAAATTCTAGAAGGCTGGTACAGTTTTTAAACCATAGTATTACCAAGGGACTCCAATACATCCCAGTAATGCTCAGAAGTTCTGTCTTGCCAGGCAGTGAATGTATTTCCATTTCCGTCGTACACCTTCATATTACAGTTGAAGTAATATATTCAACTCCTTTCTACTCTACTGTTTTGTGGTTCTGGCAAGGTTACACTTTTCCATGGTGCAGGAGTGTTAGTCCCATCTAGTCTGAGAGTGTCTGTGAAAATATTTGCAGTATATATCTTTCATACTTGATAACTTTCTGCTTTCTTTTCTCCCTCTTCCTTTACTGTCATCACTACTTACTACGTTCTGTTATTCCCTGAGGTTCTGTTTTCCCTTGATGTTGAATATCAATTGAGTGCGATTTGAAACAACTTCCGTGGTACAGAAGGATTGATGTTAGTTTCTGAAGTGAAGATTACTTTAACGTATATGGGAAACCAGCATTTTTCTACTCCCATCCTTTGTCTACCTCTTCCTTCACTGACATCTGCTTCTGCTCTCTTTCCCATCTTTCTTCTTGCATGCAGATCATGGCTTTTTCTGGACTTCTTTCCAATGAGAACCGCAGAACAAATGAAGACTAAGTGCAGTTCCTTTACAAATGTATGTTTTAGCCCTGTCTGGACGATTTACACCTTCTTACAATGGTTACAGGCTTTTCACCACTTCAATAGGCTAAAGAAATGAGTCCTCTTTGGTGCACACAGCTGTTCTAGCTGAAAATGAAAAATTAGAATCAGCTCCTCAAAGGCTAACTCAGCTACCAAGCTCCTCCACACTTTGACCGTCCTGTCTGTTCTGTCCATCTGAAACCTTATTCACTCCTCTCCTGTATTCAGGATGCAGGGCTCCAGCCAGATTCCCTCTCTCCTCCGCCCTAAGCCAGATGTGATCCATCAAGTCTTCATTCGACTGGACAGGCCAGCCTGATGAATGAACAAGCGAGGAGGGGGCCATCTGGTAAGCTGATTGTCCTCTTTTAGGCATCTTTAGGCTCTTCTTCAGCTCTGCTGTGTTCCCCAGCACATCTCTCCTTTTTATAGTTTTGCAGCTGGCAAAGTGTTTCCCTGGGAGCACTTCTTTTCCAAATGCTGTGTAACTTTTTGATCCTGTTTTAGTTTAGCTCTGTGATGACAACTTCTTTCCAAACCTCACAAATACAAACTTATAGACAAATAGAGAAGAGTTGTATATGTGCATAGGAAAGTAAGGCTACCTTCCACAGCATCACAGCCTTGCAGAGGGAACCTTTTATTTATCATATGAATCAGTCACAATTACATAGCTATTGTAGGACATAGATGTAAACATGACCCAGCCCAAAACAACATGAAATGTGAGTGATGAAATGCAGAATAATACCATATATATGCAGCACAGTATTATGCATACACGACAAAAGACACTTTTACTTCACTCATCCTTAATTTATTATTTGTGCTGCTGGCAACACAATGTTGCCAACGCATCAATTATGTTTCATTTTATAAATCAAACTAATTAAGAACCAGATGTGACCTGAATGAAAAAAAGATCTGAGGTCAGTGTTGTGCACAGTGTGTACGACAGCGCTTACTCATGGTGAGGAGATGGGTTGGACAGCTGTGAATTTTTCTGCAGTAGGGGTTTTACCACGCTCAGATAGTGTAACAGGCTTATTTCTCTTTTTCCAGTTTATTCCATTAATTTCATAATAAAACTAAAGAAAAGTGAGCAACACTGCTGTGACTTTAAAAGACTAAGTAAGGAATAAAAGGTTATGAAAATAAAATAGAATTGGAAAATAATTTGGTCAGCAAATCAGCGTGAAAATAAATCTATTTTAGTAATAAAATGAGACATAGATGAAAGAAATAACAGAGATAAGAACAAACTGAGTCTTCAGTGTGACTTAATTTCAGTTGCATAATGGAGAAAATAAACATTAAATAAGTGTCTTACAAATGAACCGCTTAGCAGACGGAAAGGCATTGTTCTGAACAAGTGCGAGATTTAACTAAGTGCTATCAGGACAACAATAAGATCCATAGTACCATCTCTCTGGAATTTGTCTTCCAATGAAACATTGCTCCAATAGCCCTTTAACTTTCAGAGGTTCCCTAGGAGCTTTGAAAACATAATTCCTTGAAAGCTAACACCACTCATGATAATTGTACTCTAGAAGTATTTCACAGTAGCATTTATAATTAAGCAGATACAGAATATTTGGAGATAAATTTACAGATTTTCAACCAACTATCTTCTGAAAGCATGTTAGGAGATTTCTGCCCAAGTACCACTTCTTTGGTTTAATGGATGGATCTAACTCCTCCAGGTTTCCTTCAGGAAAGCATTTCCTTGTTTTGTCATGTTCTAAATACAGGCTGTTGAGGAGGAATAACGATTAATGTATTAGTTGCTCTGATTGTACTTATCTTTTGTCAAATAATGAGAAACCAGATGGGAGTTCTGTTTAAAAGTTTCAGTTGTAGCAATGATTAGAAAACCCCCAGCACTCTTCTAATAGAGGAGGAATCCAAACACGTTAAAAATGAAAATAAGCTGGAATCATCACATACCAGCTGTTAAATTTTGAATTGATTAGTAAAAAAAATCATCCTTTGTTATTATAACAGATATAAAGCATACAGCTTTATACATGCATATAGCCTCTCCATTAAAAACGGAGTTTTAATCTTTCACCCTTAGCTTCAAGGCTTGTCTGACAAACTGTTGCACAATTAACATTATAGTGTGAATTAAAAGGACAAAGATCTAGTCGCACCATGTTTTGAATTAATTATACAAGTGGTGTAGAGGAAGGAAGTAATCATTATCAGAATCACAGTCATTCTTCCTACAAGGTGACCATTACTTTAACTATATGAACTCTATGTCTATATACTTTCCTGTGTTCTTTCCGGTGTGGTCACATTCCTTCCAAACCCTTTCCTTTCCTCCTTACTCCTTTAAAAGAGGTGACTATTTAAAAATGGGGCATATTTCTCTGGCAAGACCAAACAGCAGTGACAAACTGAAGGAGATCTGAGATCTCTAATCACTTTGACTAGAGATTCTCACATCAAGCTTTAAAGAATAAAAGAGACAAAGCTTTTATTCTGTTGATTGAGGGGTGGTTTTTTTGTACCACTTAAGGTATTTTCCCATCAACTTTTGATTTTGTGATTTGCATGGGTGGCCTTGTTGTAAGATGAGTCACTTTGTTGGTCTTCATTTAATTCTATCTAATTAGGATGTATTCTATTTGGCAAGCATCCAGTAATTAGTGACATATTTATGTAATTATTATTATTGAATATTTATAAAATAAATATGCCTAGAAGGCAATCCATTGAGAGGCCAGAAAAGAGGTAAAGTCCATGATTTTACTAAATGCGAAGATCATACATACTGAGCCAAATTCAGGAAATAAATGAAACACATAATTTGACCTGTCTGGGCTGGGGAGAGATTTTGCATCTTCTAAAATGATAGGATGTGCATACTTGGTAATCACTGCTGATTATAGAGGGAGTGAAGATGGGCCCCTGTTTGAAGTGAGTTAATAAGCCAGCTTGTTAGGGAGAGATAAATAGAAGAACTTCAAGAAAAGGACCAGATGTCTGCTTGATGGTGTTGAAAAGAGAGATAGAGAGCTAGTGGAGACCTTCGAAGGTACCATCGATGGATGCACAGTCATGTTACAGGGACTCAACAAAGCCACAGTAGCTCTCTACCCATATTAAGACAGCAAAGTCAGACACCCCCAGCTTGATGTAAACTAATTGTTGCTTCGAGAAAGTAATGTTCACTTTGCTATAGACTAAGGGCTAGGCACGTTCTTGAGCAGTGCAACACTATAATAGGGGTTTTTAATTCATACATTTGAATCTCTAATAAGAGATAAGTCAGGAATAAAGTCTTATCTGTCAACTTTTGAATAGAGTTATTAGGTATTGCATTCACAGACCATTAAAGAAGCATCAATAATGATCACTGTTGATGAAGGCCCCTCTACTGTAGTCTATAGTCCTGGAACGTCTTCAACATGAACAGGGACTTTTTTCTTCTCTTTAAGTTTCAGAATGTCATATATGATATTCCAATCTCACATCGCTTTCATAAAAACACATAGAACTGTTCGGTTTTGTCTGTGTTTTGTCAGGAAACTTTCCCTCAGTCTAACCTAAAGTTAAAGGGAACATCTAGGGTATAGGAAATAATAAGAAATAAGAAAGAAATGTTTTATGTAGCCTTTTTGAAGTTGTCACTCCCTAACCTTGCTTAACTCTGTCACGTCGCTTTCTATAACATTTTCATCCATTATATATGAGCCTTCTGTAAATTATACAGTATTCACCCCTATAAAGATTAAGACCTTGTGATCTAAGAACACTCTGCAGGAGAGATGGGGTTTTTTTTTGGTTAAGGAACTGTTCTGGGGGTCAGAACAGTTTTGTATAGCTTGGTTACAGGTTTCCTGAATGATTTTGGACAAGTCATTTAATCACCGTGCCTGTCATTGTGCCATGCGTACACCGCAGACATTCTTTTCAAACGTTCATCTGGTGCTCGTATCTGACATTAATGGCTCCTGTTGGCAGCTCCCGAAGGATCGGCAAAGCCTGAGAGTTTCAAGAGTGCATTACGGTGTCTCTTTGGATTTTTCTGAAACTCTCAGTTAGGAAACAGATAGAAGTTATTCTGCAGCTGAGAGAAGGAAATGGCAAAGCCCAATTTAATGATAACTAGCTAAAGCATTGTATCTTTGATACAAGCAAGATCACTAAATATACAGGAAGGTGGTTTAGATGCAATTCTACACTGTCCATCCCTTTCTACAGCTCTTTTATCTACCCCACATTAGCATTTTTCTCTTGGTACTCCTATTTTCTATTTTTAAATGAGAAAAAAAATATTTTTTTAATGATTAATGGATTTTCTCATGTTTTGTGCTTGCCTTCTGCTAACTTGCAAGACCAAAAGATGTATTTGCTAAAAACATTATGTAGTGTTCTGATGTAGTCTCTCTAGCAGAACCACTTGCTTCAAAACTTTGTGCAAAGAAATTAGCCTTTTTTAGACAAAGAATTGTTTTTCTTAATCTTCTTTTCTGTTCCCCAGTAAGGAAACGTGTATCTTTCTCCAAGCATCTGCCGAGTTTTTCTGCTCTTCTATTTCACTATTTAAGTTTTCTTTCATGACCGTGGAGGGATTTTTGGCATATTAGGATGTATTCTCCTTCGCCATTGCATGCTTAGTTTATCCTAATACTTTCACATGATCTTGCTTCATATTTTCATTGCAGCTTCTGCCTACGCACTTCATTTGTACTTTGTCAGACCATGATGAATTAGAATACAACAGGGCACAATTTCACTGCGATATGCAAGTTGTTCTCTTAGCACAGAAATACATTATATATTTCTATCTTGTAACTTCTCTGCTTGAAACAGAGATCAAATGAATAACATGTCCTCTGTTTTGTTGCACACACATTTCAATGGTGACTCACAAGTATATTACTATCCTTGGAGATGTTCCAAAGCTGATCCTGAGCTCTAGGTGGCTGTGCTTGAGCAGGATGGTAGGCCAGATAACTCCAGAGATCCCTTCTAACCTCAGCCTTTCTGTGATTCTCTGAAAAATCTGGAACTTCTAATCAACGATGTTGTAGTTTGCAGATATTTATCAATATAAGCATTGACTCTGTACTATCTCTACAGCGGTGAGGCAGAATTTGAATGCTGACATCTTTCCCTGGCTCCTTCTTCTTTCCGAGTTATGTATTGTGTCATGCAACTTATATAGCAAAGTTAGGGTCTTACAGTATGTCTCAGTCTTGAAATTTAAATGCACGTGCACTTGTGTTCCTGTAGATCTGCTTTGATTCTCAGGAATGTGACTGCGTGCTAGTTTGGAACTTCTGGCTGTGCCAGGATTTCTCCATGTAATGTTTACATGGTGTGCAGAAATCTTCCTAAGACTATCTGGAACATTTCACTTGACAACTTTGTACAATCTATTCCACTCGACAGACAGGTAATTGGGGTTTTTTTTCACTTACTCAAAGTCCTTCTCTGGATGCGTTTTGCTGTTCCCTGCATTTCAAATGGCCATTAGTCTTCACCATAGGAGACACATCCTCACCGAGAAGTGTGCGTGTAATAAGTTGTTATATGTGTACTTTGGGTGTAAGACAGAGGTATAAATTACTGCCATTAATGGCCTGATGATAACAAATTGTTATTGTTATATGTAATCTGCATACGAGAATGTCTTCAAAAAGTCATTATCGTGCTGCCTGTGTACCCAGCGGCAATCTTATACCGTAGCATTTCAGTTTTTCAAATTACAAAAAGCTAATATAACTCTTGATGACATTTACAAAAATTTATAATGGCACTCCTTTCAGTTCTCTCACAAAAATTATTCTCACCAAAATTAGAGGTAGTTCTGCATATACAAGAACTGCACTATCCGTAACTTTATTTATTTATTTATTTGTTTGTTTGTTTATTTATTTATTTATTCTTAAATAGCACCAGCTCAAGAAAATGTTAAGTCATTTTTTTTAAAATTTTCTGACTTAAAATGCCCCAGCCAATGTAAGCCATATTTAACTTTCAGTGCTCTTTTCTTCCCATAGTAAGTTGTTATGTCAGAGTTATAAACCCCTGAAAATCAGCATTTTGGAATGGAAGTGCTGACAAGACCTTTATTGCACCAGTACAAATAGGCAGCATTCCAATAAAAGCTGGTTGTTTTTTTTATAGTCTGGTGGTTGCTTTCTGCCACTGTATTCCAAAGTGATTGTTATAAAAAGAGTAATAGTATAATAGAAATACATTGGTACGACTGGAATTTGGCTCTCTAACTTTTATAACAGAACTTCAGTGCAGTTGATGTGTCCAATTCCAGATTTAGTTTTAAGGGACTGTTATATGATCCTACTGGTAAACTGGTTTAAATTCTTACTGTGCACACACGTGTTCCATACAGCTTAGGAACAGAAAGGACAATTATCATGGTATGGTGAAGTGGATGTTAAATTGCTTAGTGTGAAACTCATTTAAATGGCAAGAACATGTCACATTTGAAAACGAAAATGTTCCCACTTAAGTTTTATTTTTCTTACTACAATATTCACAGTTTACAAAAGAGGGGAGATTGAGGTGAGATCTTAGGAAGAAATGTTTTACTGTGAGGGTGGGGAGGCCCTCACCCAGGTTGTCCAGAGCAGTATTGGCTGCCCAGTCCCTGGAGGAGTTCAAGGGCAGGTTGGATGGGGCTTGGAGCTCCTGACCCAGTGGGAGGTGTCCCTGCCCATGGCAGGGGGTGGGACTGGATGAGCTTTGAGGTCCCTTCCAACCCAACCCATCCCAAACCGTTCTATGATTCTACATACTGGAAAGATTCACTTCAAACATCAGTGATTGTCTTCACAGTCATGAAGACTCTGAATTTTTCAAGGCTCTAGTAGTAAGTCACTGAAGTAAGAAGTGAGGGATATGTATGGAGTAGGAAGGTGAAGAACATAGAATGGAATTCATAGAACTCTTCCATCACCTACCAAAAATACTATAAATTTCATTAAATCTGCTTGAGATTTAACTTTATACACAAGAGAATCCCAAATCAATGTAATGTAAAATTGTAAATCTCACAGTGACCTGAGGGCGTTAGATACCAATCTCTCCTTAGTTCTGCCTCCCAGACTGCTCTTGGAAGTATGCATTCATAGAAAATTTAAGAATAAGAATGCATTATCCCTAAAGAGAAATACAGATGGTGAAGCCTTGGGATATTTTGGCTTTTCTGTTTATCTTTGCAGCATTTTGTTGCAATCTGAAAACACAGCAAAGCAAAGTTCTCGGTTCAAATGCAAAACATAGCCGTTATTTTTTCAAAACCTTATAAAACATAGTGTGACTTTCTGAAACTTTCTGGTTAAAATAACAAGATAATAGAATTAACTAGAATATGTAGATTTCAAAAATGATCCATCAGTCTATGCAAATTGCTGCGTTAATAATGTATTTTTAATGCTAAGCACATTTGACAGCCATTTCATCTCTCTTTCTAAACTAGAGCTTGGCAACCTGCATTAATTCTTACATTTTACAGATGTAACATTCAATGCACATGCCATGTAGTGATGTGATCCGAATAAAGCAAAGCATGTCAAAGCAATGTGATTATTAGTAAACAAGTTTGTGGCTGGCTTGTTGAATGCAGGAGGGAAAAATGAGAGGCAAAAGCCAGCNATGGAGGTGAGATCTTAGGAAGAAATGTTTTACTGTGAGGGTGGGGAGGCCCTCACCCAGGTTGCCCAGAGCAGTATTGGCTGCCCAGTCCCTGGAGGAGTTCAAGGGCAGGTTGGATGGGGCTTGGAGCTCCTGACCCAGTGGGTGGGACTGGATGAGCTTTGAGGTCCCTTCCAACCCAACCCATCCCAAACCGTTCTATGATTCTACATACTGGAAAGATTCACTTCAAACATCAGTGATTGTCTTCACAGTCATGAAGACTCTGAATTTTTCAAGGCTCTAGTAGTAAGTCACTGAAGTAAGAAGTGAGGGATATGTATGGAGTGAGGAAGGTGAAGAACATAGGATAGAATTCATAGAACTCTTCCATCACCTACCGAAAATACTATAAATTTCATTAAATCTGCTTGAGATTTAACTTTATACACAAGAGAATCCCAAATCAATGTAATGTAAAATTGTAAATCTCACAGTGACCTGAGGGCGTTAGATACCAATCTCTCCTTAGTTCTGCCTCCCAGACTGCTCTTGGAAGTATGCATTCATAGAAAATTTAAGAATAAGAATGCATTATCCCTAAAGAGAAATACAGATGGTGAAGCCTTGGGATATTTTGGCTTTTCTGTTTATCTTTGCAGCATTTTGTTGCAATCTGAAAACACAGCAAAGCAAAGTTCTCGGTTCAAATGCAAAACGTAGCCGTTATTTTTTCAAAACCTTATAAAACATAGTGTGACTTTCTGAAACTTTCTGGTTAAAATAACAAGATAATAGAATTAACTAGAATATGTAGATTTCAAAAATGATCCATCAGTCTATGCAAATTGCTGCGTTAATAATGTATTTTTAATGCTAAGCACATTTGACAGCCATTTCATCTCTCTTTCTAAACTAGAGCTTGGCAACCTGCATTAATTCTTACATTTTACAGATGTAACATTCAATGCACATGCCATGTAGTGATGTGATCCGAATAAAGCAAAGCATGTCAAAGCAATGTGATTATTAGTAAACAAGTTTGTGGCTGGCTTGTTGAATGCAGGAGGGAAAAATGAGAGGCAAAAGCCAGCACTGCTTTAGCATATCTTACATCTACACTGGCCTGGATTTGCTTCAGATTATGGGAGTGTCAATCATAGCTGGCACGGGGGGATTCAGAAGAGATAAATGGGCATAGGATCACAGCGGGTAAGGTTAAAATCAGGTGTGTTGGGTACAATTCAGACAATTGTGATAACTCTGTAGCTTAAACAGACCCAGAGCAAAAAGCTGCCTGGTTTGACTTGCCCTAAGTCCATGTAAATTAAATAGAGAGAGAGGTACTACATCCTAATTCTTTCTCTACCTTGTTAACAATAACACCAGCATTGTTTCAGACTCACTGTGTGCTTCTACATCATTACTCTTTCAGCAGGGCTTTTCTGTCCTTCCTTCAACGGGTTAAAAACTGACGGTACAAAAATACAAGAGTTGCTGTAGACTGCAAGTGACCACATAGGTGTGTTTGATTATAGCTCTGCTGGACTAAAGGTCAAAGGAAAGTTTTAGAATACTTAAGAGACAATTATCTAAAGTTCAGACTTTTCCAAAGGAATAGAACCAGAAATTATACAGACTATTATCTAAAGTTCACACTTTTCAAAGGAAAAAGGTAGGAGGAAATGCTTATTCCATGTCTTTGCTGTTAATTTGTCTGTTGTTTTTTTTCTATTGCTATTATTCTGTTGAGAATTTATTTACTGTAAGGTCTGCGCTACAATAATATTGATATGATTATTCCCCTTTCCAAGAAATTTTAACAAAGGAGAATGATGTGTTCTTTTACATGATTAAATGTTACTTTGCTCATGA
This sequence comes from Piaya cayana, assembly GCA_013389865.1. NCBI lineage: Eukaryota > Metazoa > Chordata > Aves > Cuculiformes > Coccyzidae > Piaya > Piaya cayana. The sequence continues at coordinate 86,087 of WAAB01007914.1, forward strand.
TTCAAAATTCCCAGCAGCACATTTTCTTTCTGCAAAGGAATACATGACCTGGAAACGTGTTTATCTTTTTGATTCATTAGTTGATTCAGCAATTAAATTCTGGCATAAACTGTAATTATTTAGGCCAATTGGTAAAGGAAAAATATAATCAAAGATAGAAAATATGTGATGTTCTCCAATTCTTCTCCTCAGCAGTACATTTTTTCCCATGGAATACTTCTTTTCCTATGTTCTTACTGGTGTTTTAAGGAACTTCAGATAAAAATTGGTTCAGGTGTTTGCTAATGTGTCATAGGAACCTTCTGTGAATTGCCATTAGATATGCCAGTGTGGCATGTGTCTCACCATAGTGCTGGGGAGACAGTTTGATCAGTCAGCTGAATTTTTATAGCACAAAAACTTTTTTCTTTTGAAGCTGATGTCGGCTATCAAATTTGATAGCAGTCATCAATCTGGGTTTTTGAAGACATCACAAAATTTTGCCTTTCATGAAAAACAGGTCAGTTTGAAATACCTATGTATGCTTCAGTGCCCATATGGTTTGGCTGCCATAAATCAGTCAACATATACTATAAAAATGGCCTCTTTTTATCTTCAGATTATTTTATAAGCCTTCTAGTCGAATAGAACTTTCATACTTTTATCATACAGATTAGATGGAAAGATGAGTAGGAAGTGTTTGTCTCCTCTCTTTCAGAGCTACTGCTGCTCAGCAGGATTTTGTTTGAGATGGTCATCAAGGAAGTTCTATATAAGTGTAAAGTATTACACGTGACAGCATTGTGTGTCTGTGTCTATCTCTATCTCTATATCTATCATCTCCCTATCTCTTATCATCTCTCTCTCTGTCTCAATCTATGTCTATCATCTCCACCTCTATCATCTTTGTCCACCTCTATCTCCATCTCTCTCTCTCTCCCCCTCTCTATCCATATCCATGTATTAACTTATATGCTTATATAATAATATATTATAATATACATATGCTATATATAACATTGAGATGCCAGTCAACAGCCATCTGAACGTAAACCAGCTGTGTCCCAGTTGGCCAAGAAGGCCAATGTCATCCTAGACTGAATCAGCCATGGCGTGGCCAGTAGGAGTAGGGAAGGGATTGTCCTCCTGTGCTTGGTGCTGGTGAGGCTGCACCTCAAATGCTGTGGGTGTTTTTGGGTCTCTCGCTACAAAAAAGACCTTGAGGGGCTGAAACACGTGCAGAGAAGGGGAATGGAGCTGGGAAAGGCCTGGAGCACAAATCTTATGAGGAATGGCTGAGGGAACTGGGAACTAAGTCTGGAGAACAGGAGACTGAGGGGAGACCTCACTGCTTTCTACAACTACCTGGACAAGGCTGTGGCGAGGTGGAAGTTGTTCTCTTCTCCCTAGGAACAAGTGAAAGGATGAGAGGAAATGGCCTCAAGTTGCACCAGGGGAGGTTTAGATTGGATATTAAGAAAAATTTCTTTACTGACAGAGTGAAGAATCATTGGAACAGGCTGCTCATGGCAGTGGTGGAGTCTCCGTCCCTGGAGGTGTTAAAAAAAAAATGCAGACCTGGCACTTCAGGACATGATTTAGGAGGCACAAAGCTGTTGGGACGATGGTTGAACTGGATGACCTCAGAGGTCCTTTCCAACATTATTGATTCAGTGATTCTATATGAGTAAAGAAAGTATTTAGTGTGCATGGATACATCCATGTTGAAAATATGAAGTTTAATAATGAAACAAAACTGTGATATTAATGCTAATGAACAAATAGGTTGTGGGTTTGGGTTTTTTTTACCTACTAATGACTGGAAACCACATTTTTTTTCTCTTTTAATCAGGTATTCCTTTAACAAGTGTTACAGTCTAAGGCAGAAACAAAAATATACTGTCTTAGATAAACAAGCGTGTACCTCTCAAAGCATTTGAATGACGTTCTTTTGTAAGCAGGAAACCGATGCTTCTAATTTGTAAATAAGCACAGTCTGAATCATACAAATAATTTTTTCAACTCAGGACCTGTCTCTGAATAATATCCTTTTACAAGGTGAACATGAGGGGATGCTTTGAGTTGCCACTTTTGGTTCTTGTGCTAGAGCAGAAAGCAGGTCATGAATATTCTTTCCCACTGCCTTTGTAATTGCAAAAATAAAAGGTTTCAAATCAGTTGGGTTGACAGAGAGAGAACTCATGGGGGACTATGAATAGTGAATTGTCTGGGCTGCATTTGTTGCTTTTGTTTCTGCAGTGTGATGCTACCAAACTAAATATGTGTGATTTGTAAATCCTTTCGCACAAAGGTGCGTACTATTGAGAAAATATGCATAAGAGTAGAACCATAGAGTAATAGAATAATTTAGGTTGGAAGGGACCTTAAAGATTTTCTAATTCCACCCCCTGCCATGGGCAGGGACACCTCCTGCTATATCAGGCTGCCCAAAGCCCATCCTGAAATTCAACCATTTCTCTGTCATTAGGTTTGAACGTTGAAGAAAAGCAAAAATGCCAGTATTACTACAGATCTTTAGCAAAGCCTGTGTTTAATGTTATGAGGTCTCCAGTACTGAAGAGTAAGAATGGCAGGAGGCATGTGCATTAATTGATAGTTATGCAAAGAGCTGAGATGCTCTTAGCATTCTTCTGAGTGTTCTTTTCCAGTGCATTTGCAGATGACTGCTAGCATTTCTGTGAATGTCATATATTCTGGTTTTTCTACCTATGCTTCCATAGTTTCCGCTGAAACCCTGATGATAGTAACTTCATTATTTAGTTATTTCAAGTTTTTATGTGAGGATAGATTGCCTTTATGAACTGAGAAAAGAAATGAATGAGCTGTCTTTGTCTTTCCAGCATCAAAAAAAACCCAGAGTATCGCAATAAGGATACCCTTGCACTCTTCTGCTTGCATCAAAGAACTATGTATTACAGAGAATTTGTTTTAGGCTGAAAAAATGTACACAAACCGATAGCTCTAATAAACATGAAGAAACAGTTATTTCTGTCATTCTATTGTTTCCAGCTGTAAAGTTTCTAAGTAAAATTCTTTCTTCACATAAGTAACACATCCAGCACAGAGAACAATTTCTACCACAAAGTGCTTAGCATTAATGATTTGATCTTTCTGAGAACATTACAAAAGGGATGGGAAAAGAAAGACGAAATAAGAGCTATGTAGGTGGAAGGTTACCCAGCAGGGAAGTCCACTGATCTCCTAATATTAGAGACTGCGAGGGAATTAAAGACTTGCAATAATGTGTGCAGAGAAAATGACAGTTGGATGTAAACTGGCTGTTGCAGGTTTTACATTTATTCTTTCATTTTGTTATCTAACTTAAAGTTGCAACATCCATTCTTGTAGAAAGACGAAGATAAAAAGTTGACTCCTGCCTGCTAGTTTCACATCTAGATTGATGTCGATGCCATTAAAGTTACTCATGTCCAGCAAATTCAAAATGAGGTTTGTATTAAAACTATTTAATTTACTTTTTCTCAAAATCTTTCATCCAAGAACCTCAAAAGAGATCAAAGGGTCTTGAGAACTGCTGGGAATCTGCTTGAAGCACTTGACCCTGTGGTAAGCATGTCCTCAGTTGTGGTATTTCAAACCACCTTTGTCTAGAAATCACACTGGATGTCTTGTAAAACCTTCTGCATTGTCATCATTTCTTCCAGCTGTGAGGGACATATTCCCATAACAGTCTCTTTCAGGGTTGTTTCACAAAGATGCTTGTAAACTTCAGAAACTAAGAGTCATTGGGTGATCTAAATGCCTGATTTTCTTTTATGCTTAGAAACAGGTAGAAATGGGCTCCAGATACCAATCGTAGTTATGTGTTCCTGCACCTTGCACTGATGCAAAAATTCATGATTAGTTAAGACAATTACTAAGATCACTTATCTTTAACTGTTCCTCAAGCCTTCAGGACAGTATAGCTCCCGGTCCATCCCATGTAGTTAGTACATCATCAGTGAAATGGCATTTAATAGGACTCTGGCATTTCAATGAACCACTTCAATACCTTCCCCACAAAGAAGGGTATGGAATTCAGGGAGGCTCGTTTTGATTGAGAATGTCAAAGGACCTCCTGAATATAGAATCATAGAATAGTTTGGGCTGGAAGGGACCTTAAAGTCCAGTTCCAACCCCCCTGCCATGGGCAGGGACACCTCCCACTAGATCAGGGGCTCCAAGTCCCATCCAACCTGGCCTTGAACCCCTCCAGGGATGGGGCAACCACAGCTTCGATGGGCAACTTGTGCCAGGGCTTCCCCCCTCTCAGCATGAAGAATTTCTCCCTGATGTTTAGTCTAAATCTACCCTTGTCCAGTTTATACCCATTGCCCCTTCTCCTATCATCACAAGCCTTTTTAAACAACCCCTCCCCAGGTTTCTTGTCACCCCTTCAGGTATTGGAAGGTAAAGACCTCTACTAAAGACCACTTTTCTCTTAGTCTGTGGTAGGTAACCTCAGAGTTTTATTAACAGAGTGGGGTTCTTTTATTCTTCTTGCAATTTTCTTTGTTTTGCTAAAAGTGGCATGAATAAATAAATAACTTGAACAGCGCTATAATGAAGGATCAGTGGGTTAATTGGAAAGATGAGTGGGAAGTGATTGTCTCCTCTCCTGCAGAGCACCTGCTGCCAGGATAATTCATGCATCAGTGCTGGAGGTTGTTCCTGGAGGTTTTTCATGCTGGTTTGTCAGCTATGGGTAACGGGAATGTCCACAGAGAGGAGAAAGCAAATGAGATAAATTGAGTTTATTGCTAATCAGCTGCTAGGATTTATTATCAAGTTGTAGCAACTAGTTAAAACGTCAGTTAGAGTCATTGTTCTTTGCTCAAGAGTCCCATCTCCAGCAGCACCAAGGTATCTCTATTTCAGGACTTCGCAAGGGAGGGGAAGGAATTTGTTGCTAAAGAAAATTCCCAAGGCAGAAGCAGCACTTGCCATCCATTGGCAAAACAATTCAGTCATTTCATTTTGCTTTTCCTATTGACTGCGCCTGACTGCCAGTTTCCTTCCAGGCACAACAAATTCAACTTTCATCTAACACAGCAGTTTTTAAAACAAAAAATCACCTCGGTAAACAAGAAAAGGTTATTCTCTTCTCTCTTTGTGTTGCATCTCTTCTTAAGTAGTGCTAACTATTCAGCCATTACCTCTTTTACACTTAAATAGCTCAAGTAAATGTCCCAAGTATTTTACATATCTTTTACTTTATCTCATTTCTTTTGAGCTTGAATTGATAACCCTTGCTGGCACCAGGTAGTTTCTTATGCTCAGCACAGCTTCAGTGATTGGTAGAAATTTTCTTTCACCATCCCTCTTCCTTCCTCTCCCTTTTCTACCCTCTTCTATTTGTCTTTTTATAGTACTCATCCGTTTTTACTTTGTTTTAGTCTCTGTTTCTGGCTTATTAGAATTTTCTGAACCAGGCAGAACAGAGAATGTGTCAGAGAGATGGAAGGGATCTGAAGCCATCACCAGCAAGAGCAGCTTCTTTGTTTCATCTCTTCCCAAAGCAGATGCCTCACCTCTTTTGCATATCTGTAAAGGGCAGTTATGCTGGGGTCCGCATATCCATCCTTCCCTCCAGCTTGGACAGATGAGGACTCTACCAGACTTACAGGCTGTATCGGTACCAATTTCTAGAGCACAAGAATTTACTGTGTAATATAACTGTGTCTCCAGAGTTCTGAATAAGTGACTACAGACGTGACACTTCTGAGTGGGATTTTTCTCAAAGACAGAAAGAGCTAGAAATCGAGCCCCACATAGGTTTTTTTCTCCTCTGTGAGTTTAGAGCAAAAGAATTCAGGATGCAACTCAGGTTGAGATAGTTCTGATTTTGCAGGAGACAGTCAAATGGACAGAAATATTTATTTTTCAATATTTTAAAAGATTGCTACCAAATTAAAAAAAATGTGCCTTTCAAACCTTGTGATAGGTGTGGTGTTCACTCCTACTTTGGTAAAGCTCTACACACCAATATTCAGGAAAATGTAGCTACAATATTATTTTACTAACATAACATTTCCCTTTGTTCCTTGCAGTCCAGCTAAAGAGCGAGTGGCTTAACTTGAACGCATGTTTAAACCTCTGACACATTCAGCCAAGGGGAAGAAGCATAGCGGTTGTTTAATTCTGAATGTGTGCTAATTGTTAACTTAAAACACACTTGACTTTTCCACTGCATCATAGTGCCACCTGTAGCACTGTGTATCCTCCAGGAGTTTGGTCCTATTTGAGTTGTCAGAATTCTTAAGAGATTATACCTGAAATTTATCTTCAGTAAACACATATGCTTCCTTTAATTTTAAAAAGGGCACAAGGAAGGACTAGAGTATTTGTTTAGCTCCGGGGTGTCATCAGTTTTGATGTGAGTGTTTCCAACTTGAATAGGTAAAAATATCAGGATTTCAGGAAAGAAAATAATTAAGAATCCTTTTTGTTCTGCAAAGACATTATGAAGTGACCATATTTATGCTGCTTTGTAAAACGGTTGCCTTTTAGGTTGACCTTCATGTGCTACATACTCTAAATGCTATGGAAAAATGCTGAAATGCTTGCATTCCCTGCCAAATAAATTATGTTAAGTATTCTTTAGGCTGCGTGAATGAGATTGGTAGGTGATTCCATCATGAAAGGGATACAATAAGACTGCAAGATCAACGACTCTAAACTTCAGGAGGAGCCTACTTGAAGTTCAGTTTCTTAGTCTTTGAATGTGAAAACAAGCCTTTGTTCTTTTGTACGAGACAATTATGCCACGGGCTTAAGTATCAAATAATATTTCTTAATCGTTTATTTTATGGCAGTAATGAATTAACTATAGGAGTTATCTGCTGATAGATACCTTGATGTAGGTTTCAGGAAATGATAAAATTTAGTAATGTTTTGTTCTGTTATCTTTATATTCCTTTCTTCCATACTAATCTGCCTCCTTATGAAGAAGGACTCCAGGAATGAAATACTGAATTCTAAACTTATTTATTTGGATGTGAAAAACACCTTTATAGTAATTACATCATGAATGTTTTCCCCTTCTTCCTTCTCTCTATCATCTGCTGACTTTTGAACTTTGTAAGCTGTCAGCTATTTCAAGTGTACAGAGGTCATTTATGGTGGGACATATATGCTGCACAGATACCATGGACTGTCAGAAAAGTTCCTGGTTATCGCAGTACAAATTATATATTTCTAAACCATTTCATGTTTTCAAGTGATTGCCTCAAGTTAAGGTTCACTTTGAGTGAGTATCAAGATCAAAGTAGAGGCAAAACTTTCTTACAGTCACTTTATGTACATACGCATGTGGCACTTCAGGTACCCTTTTGGTTCAAGCTCAAGAATCAGGTCTTTGTTGCATTTGTCCTATGAACACTGCCCATCTTCCAAGTCATCCTTTCTTTATGCCTAATATAGAACTCTCAGTGAGTTCTTTCCTTCCATAAAATGAAATTTACTGATTGTATGTGCCCATTTCATAGAATAAAGATCAGGAAGCTTAATTTGTTCATGATACTTCAGGAACATTAACTTTGGTAGCTCAGAGGAAGAGAGGTTAATGAAAGTAGCTAGAGCCTCCTTGTCTTGAATATGATGTGCAGCTTTATTTTTAAATTGTCATTGGATTCCTCAGTAACGCACATTCTTATTCTGTGTGCGTCGGAACCTTTCTGTTAACATATGGTGTTATTTGTGATGAAAGAACACAAAATCCAAACCAGTACAAGTCAATGTGTGCTCTGTTAGTATGTAACTCATAATACTGAATTAATTTTTATTTATTCCACCAAATAAAGGAGTTACAAGCTAAAGTGAATATTTAATTCTGTAAATGAATCAAAGTGATTTGCATATTTGACATGCTTACTAATTATGGTTTGTACCTGGGCATTCTGGCACGTACAATATCATTGATATTTGATAGCAGTGTGTTGTTAAATGGCTAGAATCTATAATTCTTACAACTATGCACAATAGAATCGATATGATTACCGTAGGTAAAATCAACTTGTAATCGTTTTGATGGTGAACTGAGAATTGAATGACCATGAAAGGTTTAACTGTGTAACTTTATATCTGGGTGGTCGGATGCCCTCTAGGCAGATGCCTCTATGTGTTTGTGGAATTAATATTCCATGTTGTGCAGAGGTGAGAATGTCATAGCCTTGTTTCCTCTGGCAGCCTTCATAGGAGACACATTATGGTTTGGTTTGCTTTTCCTATTTTCCTCATTGAAGCCCGATAAATGTTTAGATTGCTGAAAATCAGTCCTACAGCTTTTAATATATTCAGCTTTTTTTTTCTCTCTCTATTGCTCATTAGTATAAAAGAAGAATATTTCTTAGCAGGGCAAAATATTGTGCAATTTGAGCTTATAACACATGGAAGGTTTGTTTTTATTGATGAATATTCTTTATTAAATTTGAGTTTCTTTAACATTTCATTTCTCTCTTTGTTGTACTGGTTGACTTTTTATGACTGCGTGACTTGAAAAACAGCTATGAATTATGACAGGAAGACGTCTATAGGGATTTATGCACAGGAGAAAGTGAGGACTTGCCATTACGATTGTACCATGTGACACAAGAAAATGCATCTGTTGCAGTTTCTCATTTGGAGGGGTATGGACAACCAGACAAAAAGGGGAAGATCTCTGTGTCACTATGCTGCTGGTATAATGAGTACAATAAAGTGGATATTTGTTTGTGTAGTTTTCTGAATGCTTTAAGAAAAAAACTGTGGGTTTAGCAGTTATTCTATGTGGTGAAACAATGGGTTTTTTTCCCCTTTTCAGATAATACTCTCAGCATATTGGCAAAACATAGTGGATTCAGTCGGCAGAAGCAAGAAGTGTATCTACTGCCAATTGTAATCAGTGATAGTGGGAATCCTCCCATGAGCAGCACCAGCACTCTCACTATTCGAGTTTGTGGTTGCAGCAGTGAAGGCATCGTCCAGTCCTGCAATGTTGAAGCCTACGTACTTCCCATTGGACTCAGCATGGGGGCCCTCATTGCAATATTAGCGTGCATCATTTTGCTGCTAGGTATGTATTTGTTTCATAGCCTGGCGTTCCACATTTATCTGGTTCCTGGGTGGCTGTAAGAAAGAAAAGAAGTCATGTAGAAGAACCTATTAGAATGTAATGTGCAGCTGTAACGAGAGACCCATCCAAACTGCATCCCGACTGTACTAAGGACCGAATAAATCTGTGTATAGCAAAGTCCCAATCTGAAGTGGTCTTACACACGTGGTCCATAATGAGCAGTTATGGGATGTGAACACAAAAATCCAGTTGGATGTGTTAAGTAGCAAGGTGAACACAGCATGGAAAACACGATGGAACACACAGGATGGAAACACAGGATGGAAAATGTGTTTGCTATATCTTCAAGGACTTGTATGAGTTTATTCTGGATTGTAATGGCACATGAGACAGTACAGCTTCACAAGATAAGAAACACAATACATTGTGTATTTTAATAAAATATACAAAGTTTGTATACAACATCAAGAAAGTGAGGGAGAGAACAGTGAAGAAAGAGGCCTATTTCTGTGCCTTGAAGCTTCACTTTGTAACTGAGATTTACATCTGAGATGTAACTGAGATCTCAGCATTAAGCCACAAAAACTAGTGTAACCAATTTAGAGCTTTTTCTGCATCTGTCCATGATTCTAAAACTGATCTAACTAAGCTTTTTCTTCCTCCCTTGCTGTCTTATTCTCTATTCAATTATATAGTGTGAGTCTTTTGCAACACTTAAATAGAAAAATATATCAATTTCCTTCTGTCATGAGAGCTATGTTTCCAGAAAAAAAAAAGCCTCTAATTTTGGAAAACTCCATCCATGATGTAGATCATTACAGACTAATGTTCAGTGAATGGTGATACCTTGACTGAACTAGGTTTGTGACTGCACTTGCTTTGTAACTTTTCCAAAAGCAAAGGTTGCCTAAATTTGAAGCTCTAAAATATAAGTATACAAACCCATATTGCTTATGTAAAACTGAGCTTCAGATGTAGATATGAGCTGGTAATAGAAGACTAACCAGAGCTTCTGACCAAGTTTTCATCACTTTAATGGTGTGGAAGTTACAGATTTGTTAGCTTTTCACTACCCTTATTACTCTCATTTTCACATCAAGCAACCTATCACTTTCCACAACTGTGCTTAACATGTAATGCTTTGATTGGAAACTTAACCTAATCAGCCTGTGATGCTTTCTTTGCAGTCATTGTGGTGCTGTTTGTAACCCTAAGAAGACATAAGAATGAGCCGCTAATCATTAAAGATGATGAAGATGTGAGGGAAAATATTATTCGCTATGATGATGAAGGAGGTGGAGAAGAAGATACAGAAGCTTTTGACATTGCGACTTTGCAAAACCCAGATGGAATTAACGGATTTTTGCCTCGCAAGGATATTAAGCCTGATCTTCAATTTATGCCCAGGCAAGGCCTTGCACCTGTTCCTAATGGTGTTGATGTTGATGAATTTATTAATGTAAGGCTTCATGAAGCCGATAATGATCCCACGGCTCCACCTTATGACTCTATCCAGATTTATGGCTATGAAGGAAGAGGGTCAGCAGCTGGTTCCCTTAGCTCATTGGAGTCCTCTACATCAGACTCAGATCAGAATTTTGACTACCTCAGTGAATGGGGTCCTCGCTTTAAAAGACTTGGAGAACTTTACTCAGTTGGAGAAAGTGACAAAGAAACTTGACAGTGGATTACAAACTTCTTCACTGTTGACTTAATGATCATGTAATATTCTAGGGCCACTGCTGTTAGTTAAAACTAATGTGGCTTTTTGTTTTAGAGGCAAGTTTAGCGCCAGTCATCTATAAAATCAACTACATTGTAATGTTGAACCAAAAAAAAAAAGTATATGTTAGGAGGTTAAGTCTTGTGGAGTGTGAAGTAAAGTATGTGGAGTGTCTAGAAGTCTTTGGATATTTGATATTCACTTGACCACTCTGAAGATGGAGATTTGGATCTTTGATTATCTTCAGTGAATTGAAAAGAATAAAAAGAATTTGGTGCTTTCTTAGAAAACGGACTTGCAGGGATTTTGCTGTTGAACAGTAGCTCCTGCCAGTATGGGTAAAGCTAACAGCTTGTTTCTGCATTGCCAACAAAGATCCCGCCACAGAAATGTTAAAAGCAATATCCTGGTCTTCTTAGCAATGCTGAATAGGAATAGAATTGTAAATTCCTACTGGCTTCTACTGTGCAGTGACCATACATTGTACATACAGTAATTGTTGGCCACGTAACCACAGACTGAATATCATCTTTAAATATTGTGTCAAGCCTTAAAATATTCACATGTTCTTAATCCATTCCAGTGTTGGGTAATAAATTCTACTAATGTGCAAAGATTCAGCGGCAGGGCTGCAGACCCTTGCTTGACAAAAGGATCTTTTTTTCTAGAAGAAGGATCAGTCCTGTGTTTCGTCTTCTGAAAGGAAAGAAAAAACTGTGAAATGGGATGGACTTACATATATGAAAGAATTGCTGATTTTATTGCTAAAGATCGAATTTATTTGTTTAATCTTTGAAATAAATATTTTATTGATGTCCATTACTGCTTTTATTTATTAAGACTGATAATCTATAGAGTAAGATTACGAAGAAAGCTAAATTATATCCATTACTTTTTTTTTCTATATATAATGAATGTTTATTACATGTACATTTTGAAAAGAGTAATGACAAACTATTGCAGGTTAAAGCAGTAGCCTATCCATTTGCAGTAGCTGGATTTTAAGAGAATGCTGGCAGGAATAAAACTTTCCCAGAAAAACTTTTGACAGTTTTATATCTTCTTCATAAATCTAGTACCTGGTGTTTTTAATACAAGCACAAACAGCTGGAAGTAAACTGGTTCATGTGAATATTTAAACTCTAGACTTTTAGAAATCCACACATACCACAGTACAGTAAAAAAAAAACATGCTTATAGTTCTCCACTGTATTAGAGCAGGAACCAGTGTGTACATAATTTTACTGCTTATGTTATTAGCATTTCTTTTCTATAATATTCATAGTGATGCACCAGGGCTCTTGCACACTGAAAGAACAACACTAGAAGCTGCAAGCATACTCAGTTTGTAATGCAAACTTGCCATTTAGAAGTAGCAATTGTATAATAAGACTACGTATTACATGCAAATCATTTTAATTTTCTACCTTGTTTTGAAGCTATATTATTGTTTGTTTATTTACTCCATGTATTGTATTCAGAGAAACTCCTGTATTGTTTCCTACTTTGTGAAATATATTTTTATAAATACTTTTCTTGTTATTGCTTTTCTTTCAGTTTTACCTGTTCACTGCAGAAAGAGAACTTCCTGAACGACTTCATCGTTTGTTGAGGAACGTAGTCCTTCAAAAGCATTTATTTATTAGTTGAATGCAGTCAAAATAAAAAGGGATAAAATTCGCAGCAGTTTTTGACAGCGTTTGCAGAATTAGCTCTGCAGCAGCCTCTGACCGCAGGAGTTACGTGTGTCTAATTCGCCGCACCATGCTGAAAAATAATCTTACCCTTTTTCTAGTTAAAGTAAAAAACTAAATCCTCCCTCTAGCTAGTAAAAACAATCCTCCTCCCTCTTTAACCTCCACAATTATGTTGCTTCTGTGAACAAAAACCTTTTCATACATCACCTTCAGTTTTGCCTGTATTTCAAAATGGAAACATTTACTTCGCTTTAGTTGTGGCATGGCTGTATTTAATGACTGCAGTTTCCAGACAACTAATATGCTAACATCACCTATACACGTACTATAAAGATTTTATTGAAATTAATGAAGAATTCAATTCATTTAAATTGCCTCGCATTGAAGAAGAAATGCCTCTGAATAACTTTAAGTAGCAATTTTCTTAAAACTATATATAGAATGGAGTCATCTAAAGATGGAAAAGAAGTAGTCATCAAGCTTTCAATGAAATCAAACATATTTATGTAGCAACGTAATAACAACCAAACAGGTTCTAACTAATCACTTAAACCAAGTGCCAGGATTCTGAATTGCCACGCTGAATCTTATAGTAGCGTAAGTGGAAAAGTCTGATTTGAAACTTACCCGGAGGCAATTTCTAGTCCACATCCCATTCCTGGGAGCAAAGGAAGGTGCTGCAAGATATGGATCATATTATTGTCTATAGGCACATAAACGTTTAGGGCAAGCGTCTCTGACTATGAGTTACAGCATATACTGTAGAGTTTTGCAAAGCTCTTTTGTAGGAAAACTCACAAATGGATAACCTTCTGATTGCCTTTTTGATTGAAAGTTCCATCTGAGACCAAGACAGTAATAAGATTTCCAGGAAAAAAAATCCCATCACTGGGACTGTAGGAGAGGCAAAGCATGACAGAAATCTCATCATTGTCAGTCAAAAAGAGCTGGTAGCTACCACTGGTAGGCACAGCTGTAAATTGTGCATTTATACAGGTTTTAAACATGATTATTTACAATGCAAAAGGAAGAAAAATTAATGAATTTGTAATCGGTCAATAGCTATTTCTCAAAGTCCCCACAACCTCACTTGAGAGAAATGATTCATTCTGCAAATTCCATGTGATTTGAATATAATATATATACCAGTACATGGTAAAGGGTTAAATGTTGATCATGCAGTTTGCTAGTGTTTGTTTCTTTTTTTAACAATGATATTAATTTGGTATAAAATTGGTTTGGGTAATGACGGTATTTAGGGGGATTAGAATCATATCATTTGACATTTCACATCTAGATTTAGACATATTATCAACATTCTTTTTAAGCATGTAAAATGGTAATTCATCTTTTTCAACAACATTTAATTAGCAATTGACTCATTGTAAGTGACAAGGAAAATGCATTAAATTAGAATTATTAATACTGATAAATTTGAGAATTAAATTCTCAAACTCTTACAAGTGCCAAGCCCCCTAGAGTCCCATTGATTCTGGCTTGCCTTCACCTCGCTGTGTCTCATCCTCATTTGTCAGAACTGCTAAAATAAATCATCCCACGCATAAAAAGCTTGAATTCTACATTTTTGGCCTGGACATTGTCCAGACACAAAATTCTTCTCCATAGTTTCATTATGCGAGTAATGTGAAATGATTGTGTGTACATGTTTGCTAACTGTAACTCTAATGACTAAAGGTCATCAGCATGTTCTGTCCTTTGCAGTAACCAAACGTATATCCTACTTGTGTACAGTTACGACCTTGAGATCAAGTCATGGAAAGCTCATTTAGAAACAACACATTTTTCACCCAGTATCATTTTTACCTTTTTGTCTATGATGAATTCAAAATGACTGTGAAATACACAGCAGAGAAAATGGCTGAAGATTTTCATTTAAATCAGCAGTTGCTGATCACAGGAGAAACATTTAACACTATGGCAACTCCAAATACCATCAACTATGTCGCAGCGCAGCAGTAACAATTCTCAATCTGGAGAACAGACAGGATGTCTGCAGAATTGTGTGTTTGAAATAACTATTTGTACAGCTCTGCTAGAGATGGATATGCTGATTTTAATATGCAGAGAAAAATATGTCAACTGCACTATATCCATGCAGTTGCAGGTACATACGTACACGTGTGGGGTTATTTTAACAGCATGCATGGTCATTGAGTTCTAGAAATGGATAAAGAGGCTTAGAAAGCTTCTCCAAAGCCTGTCAAGCTGTAGGAAGCCTTGGCAGGTAATCTGTTTCTGTATCTGATTTTCTTGGGATATAATTTCAGGCTTAATTGAACTATTTGACTGTTTCTCTCCTTTTCCCCACCCTTTTCTATACCAGTTCACCCATCCTGAGCTACAATGTTATGAACATAATCATAGAATCATAGAACGTCCAGGTTGGAAGAGACACAACCGGATCATTGAGGCCAACCATTACTACCAAACACTAAACCATGCCCCTCAGCACCTCGTCCACCTGTCCCTTAAACACCTCCGGGGAAGGTGACTCAATCCCCTGCCTGGGTAGCATGTTCCAGTGCCCAATGACCCTTTCTGTGAAAAATGTTTTTGCTTATGTCCAGCCTAAATCTTCCCTGGCAGAGCTTGAGGCCATTCCCTCTCATCCTGTCCTGTCACTTGGGAGAAGAGCCCAGCTCCCTCCTCTCTACAACCTCCTTTCAGGTAGTTATAGAACACGATGAGATCTCCTCTCAGCCTCCTCTTCTCCAGGTTAAACAACCCCAGCTCTCTCAGCTGTTCCAGAGCTCATTTTCAGTTGACTGGAAACAAGCAAGTAGGCTGGGATTGTTAAGTTCAGCAAGGTCTCTTCTCTCTTATCATTCTATTTGTGTTTGAAAAAGTCAAAGCAAAACCAAACAACAAAAACCCAACAAACAACTGTATGCAAGTGGCTCACTCTCCCGATATAGCCAGAGGACTGTATTGTTACTTGAATGAGTTCAAGTGCTGCAAAGAAAACATAAAAAGCATGACTTACAAGCAATACAAAAACCTATCATAGGAAGACTTCTAGTGAACAGTCTGGGTTATTTATACCACAGGACTGTTTCTGTGTTTTAAATTGCACTGAAAATCTAAAGCCAATGATGATGCTTTTTAGTCAATAGAAAGAATATTTAGTAGCCGCGCACACTCACAGGTATTTCTGACCAAGGGAAGTGAAAAGACATTACTTAAAAAAATTATTTTTCAGATTTGGGAAGTTCTTAGCAGTGGCAGGATGTCCTAGTAAATTAAAGCTTAGTACATGGGGGAAAAAAGCGGAATATTCACAATTATTAAGGTTAGTTTTCAAAATGCCGCAGGTAGCAGCAGCAGAGAGAGTATTGATGGAGAGAGCAGTGGAAGGTCTCTGTAGTCCATGGTTCACATAAGTTGGACTTGCATTATTTTACATTTGTACACTATTTGTGCTAGATAATATCCTGGTTTTGTGGAAGGTGGAAACCAATTTAACTTGCTGTGTAATTCACTGTGATGGGTTTTGTAATCACACTGCAAAATTAGTCTAGCTGCTGTATTATACAATGCTGATACTGGCTTATGCACTGCACCAGTCCCTCTCCAAATAATGTCAGAGTATTCTAAATGAGAAAATATAAAAACCCTGACAATGCTTTTCGTGCAACTGCAACTAAGACATCTTCCGAAACGACTAATGAAAGCAAGCTGAAGCACAGAATTTCTGGTAGAGCCTTGTAAATGTGCTCATTAACATTGCAACACAACTATTCCTTCTTTTTTTTCTCCTCCTACCCCCTCCCACGCTGCAAAAATTAAACCAGTGAAATGAACAGAATGAAAATTTCAACCCTCTCTTCAGGGGGGATACGTAATAATTTACAAAATTCCCTTTCTTCCCTTTCCACTATTTCAGATGCTTGCATGAATGAAGTCTGTGTGATGATGACAGGCAGACAGGAGGGATGAGTAGAGGTTACCTGTTTCATTACGTGAATGGAGAAAGCATTTATGGTATGAGGGCAGTAGTACTGTCTCCTCAAAGCCTTGTCAAGATAAAAACCTTGCAGATGTTCCTCTAGGGAGTTCCTATCAGGCCACATTTATCCAAGGAAAGATCTTAATGTATACAAAACAGAACTGTTCTTTTTCTGAGCACTCTCAACTTAAAATCAAACAGTACCATCTCAAATTCCTCTTCATCAAGCGAATGCAACCTGGCTATTCTGTGGTCGATATCTCTATCCAGGAACACTCCATGGTGCTTAGGAACACACAGATTGTTTCTTTACTGGTGTAGAAAAAGTCTGATTTGTGAAGTTGGGAATAAACAGCCAGTAAGACAGAAGGCAGGTAGCATAGATCACTGATCCTAAAAGGACAGATGGGTCTGAAATCATCTTGTGTCTTACTTGGGGCTGTGTGTAGTCTAAGTCCAACCTGAACTGTTCACCTTCAAATTATTATTTTTTTAACAGCAAAACAGGCAATTCCCTGCTCTTCATTGCAGCTTGGTTTCTGAAATATAAAATGGGTCTTATATGGAGGAAGGGCAGGCAGAGGGGCTCTTATTATTATCATCTCTGTATTGGTTAATGGAACTTCCACTGATGGCAGCATCAGTACAATTCATTCTACCAGATTTCACAAGCTGGGGGTTTTAACATTTAATATGAAAATAAAAGATGTTCCAGGCACATCTGTGATCACTTTGGGGCTCATTTTCTAACACGCTGGGACACCTGTATTCACATGCAGGTGGTATGAGTTCTACAAGCCAGGGAATACCTCTGTCTCCTCAGACACTCTTGAGGAATATGTTTCTTATATCTAATGGAAAATGAATGTCATGATTTAAACCTAGGGACGAGGAAAGAATAGGCTTTCATATTCAAAAAGACTGCACAAGTAGAATGCAGAGCTGTATCCAGCGCCCTGGTCCAGCGTCTCAGCCGAGAGATGCAGGCAAGTGGATAGCTGATTAGAGGTAAGTAACAGATTATTTCAGCAGTATTATTTCAGACCTCCCTCCTTCGTACAACGCAGGGGTCTTGTTTCAGCTGTCAGGCACATGGTTATTTTGTAGATTACCTGTGGCGGGAGGTTATCCCAGCTTTCTGCCAGGAAAGGTCCATGGCAGTGGTGAAGGTAACCAAGAGCTTGTCATCTGCAGAGGGGCAGGTGTAGCTTTATAGTCTTTGTATTGAGACAGCTTTTTACAGTCTTCCAGTCAGCACCAGCTTCCTTTCAATTTCTGCAGTTTCAGGTTTTAGCTGTTTCAAGCTGTACCACCGAGTATAACCTGTTACACCAAATAAAGGCAGGGTATTGTTAGGTAAAATGTCATTGCGACACCGAGCAGGAGACACAATTAATCCTTGCAGAAAAAGGTCAAGTATGAATCATCAAATGCTGTAGGGTTTTAATGGATATTTTCCAACCTTCTTATTTCACATGAAACAGCAGCCATTTATTTTATTGCATATAATATTTCTTCCTTAGCTAAATGTAGCAGTTACTGATAATGGGGCTTTAGTTAGACTGTCAGAACGGCTGCTGGGTCTTTACTATAAGTTACCAAACAAACAGGAAGTTTTCAGCCCATGATTGCATAGAACCAAGCTAATATCCAACCAGAGCAGAAGACATTACCCTCTTCTTTCTGTCCTACAGTCACAAATGCTTCTGGCTTGTTAATTAATTAATTAATTAATTGCAACATTGTGTCTGATCTTGTCCACGCAGCAGCTTGTTTGAGAGGTTTTTGACTCAGCCTCTATTAAGAGCCCTCTTCTTTCAGGGAGCGTGCTAATATTAGATAGGGAAGAAAAGTATTCTGTTATGAACCTGTGATTGCCTTAATAACAGCTCTTCAAGTTCTTCCACAGTTTCTGTTTCTGAATATACTTTAAATATACTTAAAGATGCATGAAAGAATTAGATGAGTGGGGGGGGGGGTTGCAGCCCTAACGTGGCACAAACAGAATCTATTAATTTTGAGAATTTACTGCCCCTTAAGTTGCCATGACAGTCAAATGAACACAGAATGAAGAGTTTTGTCATCACAAACCAACTGCTACTGAGGAACAGAAAGAAAAAAAAGAAAGTTAGTATCAGGTATATTTTCCTATTTTTTTTCAGAATTATTTAGTCTAATTTTAATTTTCATTTGTCATGTATGAATTCTAATAATCCCCAATGAAATTTTAATAATTCCAACTGAAATCCATGCCTGCTAGCTAGCTTTGTATGACAAAAGTGGCTGGATTCAGCCCCAAGAAATGACACAACAAGTGTTTACATCATGGAACCAACTACATGAATACACGAATGTTCTCCAGAGAAAATAATATAATGAGAATTCAGGTAAGTTAAGTTGTGGTTTTTTGTTTTGCAGGGGGGTTTTTGGGTTTTTTGTTGTTGTTTTTTAAAGGAATTTACATTTCCCATTGAAAACCATGTCTCCACTGCTGGACATTCTTGTGTTCCTCCTACAACATTCAAGCCTGATTATAAGCACCAATGTACACACAACTGGCAAACTGAAATCTATTGCTTCTTAAAATCTAGCGGTGGCTGCAGCATTTTATTTCAGTAATATTTTTAGTGTGCTTTGTGGAATATTTTGTGGAAACAAATACCTGTGCTGGCAGTCACGGGGGAATTATTTCTATTAGGAATACACATATTATTGCTGCACGTGGTCCTTTCATGGGAATCAAGAAACTTGATGGCCTGATGGTGTTTTTGTTTCCAACAAGGAATTATTGGAGCTGTAGTTCCTATGGAGAGGAGGCTTGTAGGAAGTCCCAGCAGGTAAAACTCTGATAACTTCAGAATGAACAGGTTTACAGGGAGTGAGAAAAGTTGGGAA
>WAAB01007915.1:0-16516 GCA_013389865.1 Piaya cayana
TTGTGCTCTGCTGGTGTCTATGTTATGTTTTCCTGGCCAAGTTTGCCCTCATCTCCTATCCTGTTGTTCTCTTCTGTAGCCTGCTTTTCCTAAAAAGGTCCTTCTAAAAAAGTTCTCATGGAGGTGGGGTTTTTGGTGTTGCTTTTTGTTTGGTTTTGCTTTTGTTTTAAGGCACCTGGAGTTCATAAAACAGTGCTGAAATATGACTTTCAGTGTTGTGTATCTGACAAGCCATTCCTCCATAATGTTATTAACGTGTTGATGAAGAAAGGAAGCAGAACTTTTCCTTCTCAATACATCAGTCCAGGACACTCATAGATCACCAGAATTAGTTTTTTATCTGCCACAATTTGACACCTCATACCGGGATTGGGGTAGAACTCCTGCTTGTTATTACTTGTTAGCAAATTAAATATTTAGCAAATTAACTTGATAACTCACCTACTCTTGCTGCACACCCACAACTGAGATGTTTGATTTTTAAGTACTACCACGAGGTATAAATAAAATATTGATAGATAGTCAGTGAAGAATAATCAGCATGAAATCTCTAGCTGTTAGCATATCTGATGATGGCTTCCTTGTGCATGAAAGATACTGTCTCCCATACTTGTAGTGTGCAGGTTCTACTCCACTCCAGTGCATTCTTCCAGAAAGGTTGGTACATCAGCATACGCAGCCAAATAAGGGGTAGAGTTCGTTCACCCAGCAGTTAAAGAATGAGGTCTGATGTTTGCATAGCCATAGGGTGAAAATGACGCTTCTTGCTGGGTCTTTTACTGCATGCCTCCTTGCCATGACTTTTTTTTGGTACTCACTCTGGAGTAGGTAGATGGGTGACTAAAAGTAGATATAAAGTTTGGCACAGAGTTTTAAAGCCACTGACATAAAAAGGAGGGAATCCCTCAGCCTGTTTCCAGTGTCTTTCTCTTTGGGCCTCATCTCTCTGCTGCCTTGTAGGCACTGCAGTTACTTAGCTTTGTTCCGGATGAGGATGAAAAGCTCAATTTTCTTTCCTTCTACAACTGTAAACAGTAACACAATGATAGGAGTAGAAAGTTGGTACTGAAGGGAGAGCTCTGTATTGCAGTAAAATGAGCCGTGTGACAACCAGGTGAGTGGAACAAAATACAAACCAAAAGCTGTTTTGTAAGTATATAGACACATTTTTTTCTATCAATTTAATGAAAGCTGAAAATTGGTTTAAACTAATGTAATTTAAACCAATTGCCTGGACAGGCGTGCACTCTCCTGGGTAAAAACACTGGTTTAATGGCTGAGCCCAAAGAGTGGTGGTAAGTGGAGTTAACTGCAGCTGGAGGCTGGTCACAAGTGGTGTCCCCCAGTGCTCAGAGCTGGATTCAGCCCTGTTTGATGTCTTTATCAATGACCTAGATGAGGGGATCAAATGGACCCTAAGTAAGTTTGTGGATGACGCTAAGCTGGGAGGAAGTGTGGATCTGCTGGAGGGTAGGGAGGCTCTGCAAAGNACCAGAAGAATGACGTTGAGGCTCTGGAGTGAGTGCAGAGAAGAGCAACAAAGCTGGTGAAGGGGCTGGAAGTCTTACGAGGAGTGGATGAAGGAACTGAGGTTGTTTATCCTGGAGAAAAGGAGACTGAGGGGAGACCTTATTGCTCTCTACAACTACCTGAAAGGAGGTTGTAGAGAGGAGGGAGCTGGCCTCTTCTCCCAAGTGTCAGGGGACAGAATAAGATAGAATGGCCTCAAGCTCCGCCAGGGGAGGTTCAGACTGGATATCAGGAAAAGATTTTTCCTCAAAAGGCTCACTGGTACCTGAAACAGGCTGCCTAGGGACGTGGTTGAGGGGTGGATGAGGTGCTCAGGGCATGGTTTAGTGGTTGGTAGGAATAGCTGGACTCAATGATCTAAGAGGTATTTTCCAGCCTAGTGATTCTGTGAGATTCAGTTTAAACTGATCTTATATGCTTTTAAGCACACTGATTTTAAATGAAGATCAAAACACTCTAGTTACACAATGGCAAAGTTAGGAACAATTTATCTAGGTGCTTATTTGTTTTGTCAGCATGATGTTTGCAGCTATTCTTGGTTTGCTTTTTTTTTTTTTGTAAGAGAACTTGTATCCAGTCTGTAGCAAACTATCATTGTTTCAGTGTGGTTGATATCTTTCACCTTCTCTTCCATTCACACCAGTTCTACCACTGCCTCAGAAACCTGGGTTAACTATTGCTGCCTACAAGGAAGGTGCTGTGAGCCACCAAGCTTGTACAGGTAGGGTAAACCTCTAAGAGGCAGATGAGAAACAAAAATTGACTTTATTGAGTTTGAAAAGCTCATAGAAGGCAAAAGTTGGGGCTGGGCCAGCACCACACCATGAGTTTTGAACATACTTTTGTCTGTCATTCATTGAAAACTTCTTTCTGATAGATAAAGGAAGTTTTGTTAAGTCTTTGTACTAGTGAAAGGAAGTGTTTTGGGAGAAGTACCCTGGAGGTAGCAGCTGCTATGGATTAAAGACTTAAAACCAAAAAATAACAAAACCAGTTTACAGGTACTTTTAGAATAAAAGCAGTGAAACTAAACCAAGCATATTCACTTTGAGGTTAAGTTGTCTAAGCCTGAGGTATGGTATGGCCTAGCGTCATCCATGGAAATGAACAGGAAGCATACTTGTTTTCATTTGGTAAATGGAGGTTATAATCTCTTATTTTTCTGATTTCTTGCTCATCAAACACTGAGGCAGGAGCCAGGATGAAAATTTAATTTAGCGGTTAAAGCAAGAATAACCCTCTCCATAGCTATAACTTTTCTGATATTTCAGCATGCTGTTGTTTTATATTAAAGCATATGGAAGGCTTCCAGATGAAAAAAGAATAAATTAAATTAACTTATGAGCTTCTGATTTATAGGACCAGTGGATACAAAGTGTTGCAAGATTGTCTCTCAGAAGCTTATAATTAGAGTATCAATTTTCTTGTGGGGAAAATGTTTCTTTGTATAACTGAAAGGACAAATTCCTCATTATTTCTATAATCTATTTTTATTTATTTCTCAGTTATGATTCAGCCAAAAGTATTTTTCAAAGGTTAAAAAGTCAGCAATTCATGTTTGACAAACTGTAGCTCAAATCTAATTAAAAAAAAATCATACATTATCTGAGAAATAGCACTATAGACTGCCTTTATTACACAAAAGTCTAAGGAATTGTGTGGGTTTTGTAATTCCTTAACCCTGAAATTAAGTTGATTGAATCAGTCTTAAAAGCTGCTCTGTCTAAGCAGTCTAGTGAAGGAGAGCTTGTCAAGTGGTCATTTTCCTAAGGACATGGTGCCATTTAATACCTGGGTAGGAACTTCTGGCTTCATCTTTAGCCTCTTTGGCAAAGAAAATGGGAATAATAACCTAGTTAGGAATCATAGGCTGCACAACAAAGGATGTGTGTACTCTGTTGCTGTTCTACCTGAATATTTTGTAGATACACAAAAAGCAAGTGGTTGTTTCTCCACAGCTTAGAGATCATATAGCTCCTGTAGCCTTTGGTTACCCCCTGCTTCTAAATGTCTGATTTCTTTTGCTGTTTGTTCAAGGTTTCTTCCTGTAGTCAAAATAGTTTCCAGTGTAGAAGCTTTTGGAAAATCAGATGTTTTCATTAGCTAATTAAATATTGCTGTGCCTCTAAAAATTGAGAGGATTGTTCAGTAGCCAGAAGGCATCAAAACCAGTAAAAAAAAAGTAGGTGTTAAGAATTATAACTTGATGAAAAATAGTTTTCTATGGTGAATCCTTCCTCTTTTTGCTTGAAATGGAAAAGAGTTTTAGTACTAAGGAAAAGGAGCTAGTAAAAGTTTGGACACACAAATAATGCAGTGGGGGCCAGAGAACTTCAAGGACAAATCAATATGATTTTGAATGAAGTTCTGGTTTATGTTGGGTTCACTCATTGTTTATATAGCACAAGCAGGCCAAAACATCAGGTAAACTTCCATTGGTCACTGCCCTAGCAAACAGCCTCTCCTGGCAACTGCCCATCCCAAAAATCTCCCTGTGCCAGCCTGAAAAGCTCCTGCCCAACCTGAAATCCACTTCATTAACATAACACAACAGAGTCACCCAAAATCTTTGTGACTCTCCCAATTCCGCCCTGCCAGGGCACTTAAAGAACAATCCCAACACATAAGGATTTATCAGATGGTATCTGCTGCTGCCTTTTTTCCAAGGCTTACTACCCTGTGAGCTTATCTCCCTGTGAGGGAACCCGTGGGTGTTCCATTACCGTTTTACACTGAAGTCCAGTGCCTGAGCTGAAGCTGCTGTCCTCTATGCTTTGCTATGGCAAGAGGGCTCAGATTAACACTCCCCACAAAAAAAAAGTTGTGGGAAGAGTTAGGCAGGACTAACTGCTAGGAAGAAAGTGTTGTCAGTCTGTGAGTAAACATATGTTTAAAACTTAGCATTTTTGTAAAGTGTGCTATAGGAACTGTGCAGAACCTATTGATGTATTTAGCAATTATAGCTCTCTGAAGGAATTTTCAAATTAATTATCCTCTACAGTCAGATTCTGCATTGTACATTTTAGTAACATATCTGATAGCTTCAAATGAAGCAGTAATCATACTTTCTTCTATTTGCTGTATAGAGCTCATAGTATTTTGTTAGTGTGTAGTTTACCATTTTCCTCCAAAAGGAATCTTATTTTGCCTGTCCCTTTACTCATACGTGTTTAGTACCAAAGAAATAGGGGGTGGATATTGTTTTTTTAACTGAAAAAGTTGAGGCTAGACAAGACCAATTATAAATGTAATTCAATAATATCTGAAATGGCTAACATTATCTTTCAAACAGGAGTTCTAACAAGATGTTCGAACATTTGCAGTTGCACTAGGGTATTGTAACTCTTCGCAGCATCAGTTGTCACTTAGATCTTAGGTCATTTTGAGTGATAATGAAGTTGATTTACTATATTTAGTAATACTGGTCAGTATCTAGAACTAAATTTAAAGCTCTTTGGTATGCTGGATTGCTCGGCATGCAAACTTCCATGTAATGGAAATAGGTTTAAATATTTTCTTTAGTAAAGGACAACCATGTAGTTACATGTGTTTTATTAAAAACCTGTTCAGTTCCACCAACATAGATTACATTGTTGTGGTGTAAGTAATTCTCCTTTGTTAAACATTGCTTGAATTTAGCCTGTAGAGGCTTATGTAGGATTTCAGATAGGTTGTACAACACCATCATTGTCCTTACCTTGGAAAGCATAATTTGTTTATTTCAAAATAATTTGTGATTTTTAAATCTAAAAAAAGGTAGTTAGGATGCAAAATACCATTTTTCACTTTTATAAGGGCACAAACCTCTGATATGTTTTGGTCAGACCTCATCTATGTTTTCTTCAGTTCAGATAAGATTCCTATACTAAAAGTCTATATTCAACCTAGCTTGTGATGGGTCCAAATGTACTTAAATATTTCAAGTTCAGCATTATTTGATAATAGTGAGGTATACTTGCAAAGACTGCATGTCTATTGGAAATAACAGAGTGTAGAGCTCTTGATACCCTTTCTAAGTTATTTCTGAAAAAGAAAAGGCTCAGAAACTACAATACAACTCAGGATGTGAATTAGTATCTAATCAAAGTATAGTATGTAGATCACGGTATACCCGGAGAATGTTCCTGAATTGGGTGCCTCAGTACCTGAGGGTGGATTGATGAGGAGGTACAGGAGAAATTTTTTAGAAGTAGAAATGCCAGCTTTCTGCCTGTTGCCATCTTGATTGCAACTCTTTGCCTTCTTCACTCTCCTCTTTCTGTTCTTCGGGTCCTGCACTTGGGGCACAACAACCCTAAGCAGTGCTACAGACTACAATAAGTCTGGCTGGAAAGCTGCCAGGAGGAGAAGGACCTGGGAGTGTTGATCGATAGCTGACTGAAAATGAGCCAGCAGTGTGCCCAGGTGGCCAAGAAGGCAAACGGCATCTTGGCTTCTATCAAAAACGGTGTGACCAGCAGGTCCAGGGAGGTTATTCTCCCTCTGTACTCGGCACTGGTGAGACCACACCTTGAATACTGTGTTCAGTTCTGAGCCCCTCACCACAAGAAGGATGTTGAGGCTCTGGAGTGAGTCCAGAGAAGAGCAACAAATCTGGTTTAGGGGCTGGAGAACAAATCTTACAAGGAGTGACTGAGAAAGCTGGGTTTGTTTATCCTGGAGAAGAGGAGGCTGAGGGGAGACCTCATTGCTCTCTCCAACTACTTGAGGGGAGGTTGTGGAGAGGAGGGAGCTGGCCTCTTCTGCCAAGTGTCAGGAGACATGACAAGGGGGAATGGCCTCAAGCTCTGCCAGGGGAGGTTCAGGCTTGACATAAGGAAAATAATTTTCACAGAAAGGGTCACTGGGCACTGGAACAGGTTACCCAGGGAGGTAGTTGACTCGCCTTCTCTGGAGGTGTTTAAGGTGCGAGTGGATGAGGTACTGAGGGGCATGGTTTAGAGATTGGTGGGAATGGTTGGACTTGATGATCTGGTGGGTCTCTTCCAATCTGGTGATTCTATGATTCTATACCTAGACAGTGCTTTCTTTGTCTGTGCTTACCTGGATGTCTTATTTGGTGCAGATACTTAATGCCTCAAAATCTATTTTGTAGAATAGCTTAATTGAGAAAGGGGTTAAGGGAGAACTGCTTTAGTTTATGCCTGAGATAGGTCAGCTGTCACACATTTGGGAGTACAACTGCTCTGCAATTGGAGTAGATAGTATTTTGTTTTTTTATACCTCCCCACTCTGATAAGCTTAAGTTGCTTGCGCTGAACTTCAGTAAACTCTTGCATCTTACCTATATTTCCCCTGTGAGTTTGGCTAAGTCAAGACTGCCCTTTCTGTAACAGTTTACAATCTGAGCTCCAGATGCTGCAGTAAAAAGAAAAACAACTGAACAAGCCAAAGATGGATCTTGAGATCATTGTGCAAAATAATAAACAAGTCCTTTCAGGGATTAAATACTACTTTAATTCCAGCAGTATTCTGGCTGTCATAATTGAGTTACTATTGCCACGGAGGTTTCGTAATCATCCTGCTGGAGTATGGTCTCACATCTGCTGAAGCACTCCAGTTAAGTGACCATACTGATTCAGTTAACTTCATTTATTACATGCTTACATTCACCATAGACAACGACATCAGAGGGAAATCTCCTGTACAAGGGATAATCACAACAGAAGAAGATCTTAATCAGTTAGAAGAACTCCAAGTAAAATGATACTGTCGTTTCATTAGAAATATGCTAATGAAGGATGAAAAACACGTTGAAAAACATTTCCAGGGGTATTTTTCATGAATGTCTGAAATATTAGATCACAGCTGTTAAAAAAGAAAGCAGGGTGGGAGTAGGGTGGGAATGGGAGTAAATGTATGTTGAAGAAACCTTTAATGAATCTAACATATAAAAATTGGTATGTTAATGTATGCAGAATTTGGAGTGTTGGCCTTTCGCCTAACAGCTAGGATGAAAACTTTTAAATTGCTGTCAATGCTATCAGAACTGTGAATTTTTGGCCCGTCAGTTAAAGACTGTCTCTAATGTTGTGACTTGTGACTATCATGACATACTTTAGTGCTTCATAAAGAAGAACTCACACACTGCCTCAGCTGCACAGTAGTCCCAGGCTCTGAAGAAGGACTAAGATCTATTTTGCATTTTCTTCAAGCAGCAATGCATGTACAGAGTGAACAAGAGTGATGAACCTTTTGTCACTGAGTAAATCAACAAGAAAATTAAATCTAGAATATAATTACATTGTTATAAAATATGGTTTTTTTTAAGAATGATCTTCTACCTGTGCTGTTCTTATTTTGACACAAGTAGTACAGAACCTTACCTGAAAAGCAAGTCCAGAACATCTGCATGATGAACTGAATTGTTTGATCCAATTTAGAGTAAGGGTAGAATTGTTGTGAAAAGTTGTATTTAGTCTGTTGTACAGTGAGTATGTGTTGTCTTTACAGTGTTTGTTGTAAGCATTTTGTTTGTTTGTGTGTTGTCACAGGGTGGCACACGGATAAGAGGGCAATAAATCTAGGAAATAACTATTTCCCAAAATCCCCAAATTGGAAAACTGCAATAATATTTATTAAAATTCATGGTCACTTCTGTATTGGGTCTTAAAGCTGACTTTTCTGCATGCCTCTAGCAAATAAATATAATGCCTCTATTGACAAAATGGTTATACCATTGAGGAGCAATGGTGAGCTACTATATTGGATAAGCAAGTACTGTCTTTCAATAGTTTGCTTTGACAGTCTTACAATTTCCTAAGTAGATTTATAATAATTGAATATTTGCACAACTCCTTTCAAAACTTAAAGCTTCTATTTTGTTGCCATTAATTTAGAGCTACTCTTTCAGAGGCTGCCTCTGTCCAGTATAAGGACAATTTTCCCCATAATAATTACAATATACTAGGCAAGATGGTTGCAGCTTTAATGGGAGAGACATTTCTTGGTTCATCACTGGCTCCATCATAAGACAACATATACATTCTTGTTTGGCCAGAAATTGTCTCATTATAACAGTTTCTGGATAGAAAACAGCTAAATGCTGAAGCTCAGCTTTAATTAAGGGTGCTATATCTGCCTTTAAAAGGCTTAGATGATGAAATACCAAATAATCAAAAGGCTAAGACAGACTAATGACTAGGAGCTATAACAAAGAACCAAGTCTGGTTGGGGGAACTTAAACATCTCGGCCCCCGTGACTCTGTTTACCCAGCTGGAGAAATGAATGGTTACAATCCTCCTGAATAAGTTTTTAGTGAAAAACAGCTGACGGCAACCTTGCAAGTCATATTCTTTTTAAAGTATTGCCACAGAAGGAAACATGACAGTGTGATGGATAGGAATGACCTCTTTGGAATATTACCACTTTGTCAGATATATTAGCTTTACTTGGGCAGGATGTATTGGTGTTTTTAAAACAAACAAGAAACCCCACTGTACTAGGATTGCAGACCTGTTGTCTGAATTAGCTAAGTAAGCACTGGAGCTTATATGTTTGCTACACTGGGACTGTGGGAAAAGAATTGGTGGATTTAGAAAATAAGGAGTGCTGAGGTCCTAGATATGTTGTGATGTTATATACATCTCCTTACGGATATTTTTCTTTAAGTGTGTGAAGGACATTTTGCCAGTACTAATATCTTTTAGGACACAGTTACTGTAAGAATACTATCGATGATATTTTATATCAGAAAAATTGTTAATGGTCTATGACAATGCAGATTTTGGTAATCTGTTACCAGAAGCTACAGTTAAAATTACAAACATTGCAAACTAGACAGAATTTCTGGAAACTTTTTTTCATGCTATGGAGTTAGCTCTAATTGAAAGTAACCATTCTATTTATTATACTTTATTGAGGACTGCATTAGTCCAAATCACTTTTGTCCTTGTTCATTAACTCGTGTTTTCTCCTTTCTGTATTATTCAGATCCTCAGGTAGAGAGTCTAATTGCTATGGAAAACTATTTCCATAGTTTTCTCTTCTCCAGTATACATCTTACAATGTAATCAGCTGACCAAAAAGCAAGACCGGGTACCTTTGAGCACAAGTTTGATGTTCAACCAGGCTAAGAAATTGCAGCGGAAAAACATTAACATGCATGTTTTACCAAGTTAATCTCCAAAGTAATAAGATTTAAAAATGCAATAGATGTAGTCAGAGGCTAGGATAACTTTAAGGATGGCATAAGATCAAATCATTAGGTAGGTGACTTGGGTTGAAAGAATGCATTATTAGATAAAGGAAGACATTTTAAATAAACATATTTGTGTCAAAATATCTCACTGCCATTTCAAATTCAGTATGAATGTAGCTTACAGTACTGAATAAATTCTTATTCTGTCAGATTATGTTCATCTCAGAACAACCTCATGATGAAGGATTGTTTTTTTATAGAGAGGTCTAGAGTTAAACACATGGGGTGATGAATTCATAACTGGAATTGTTTGGAAGCAAGAATTGACGATGCTGCCAGACAAGAAATAATTAGAATCAGACTTGATGTTTGTATTGTCAAAATCTGTAGTGTAGTAGTTTCCCTTTGCACTGTGTTTTATGAAAAAATCTGTTTTCTGTGCATTTTACTTCAGAATTAGCTGTCATAGTAGAAGGCAGACATCACTTAGAAAGGTTAAAAACTTTCTACATCAGTATAACAATATAAGAGTATTTCTACATCAATATAGTAGCAATTTTTAAATTTATGTTGCTTACTAAATCTAGTAAGAAATGGGAAAACCTTAACCACACCTTTTTTTCTCCTTTAAGTCCTCTTTCTCTGCATATTAGTAGGAAAATATTGTAGTTTGTAGGAAATGTGTCAGAAGCAGTTGCTATAGCGCATGAGGTTTAAAAAGTCCTGCACTTTGGGCGCAACAGCTCTATGCAGTGCTACAGATGGGGGGAAGAGTGGATAGAAAGCTGCCTGGAAGAGAAGGACCTGGGGGTGTTGATTGACAGCCAACTGAACATGAGCCAGCAATGTGCCCAGGCCAGTGATATCTTGGCTTGTATCAGAAATGGCATGGCGAGAAGGTCTAGGGAGGTTATTCTTCCCTGTACTCGGCACTGGTGAGACCGCTCCTTGAATACTGTGTTCAGTTCTGAGCCCCTCACCACAAGAAGGATGTTGAGGCTCTGGAGTGAGTCCAGAGAAGAGCAACAAGGCTGGTGAAGGGGCTGGAGAACAAGTCTTGTGAGGAGCGGCTGAGGGAACTGAGGTTCTTTAGACTTGAGGAGAGGAGGTTGAGGGTAGACCTTACTGCTCTCTCCAATTATCTGAAAGAAGAATGTAGAGAGGAGGGAGCTGGCCTCTTCTCCCACGTGTCAGGAGACATGACAAGGGGGAATGGCCTCAAGCCGCACCAGAGGAGGTTCAGACTGGATATCAGGAAAAGATTTTTCACGGAAAGGGTCACTGGGCACTGGAACAGGCTGCCCAGGGAGGGGGACAGGACAAGGGGGAATGGCCTCAAGCTCCGCCAGGGGAGGTTTAGGTTAGAGATTAGGAGGAAGTTTTTTACGGAAAGGGTCATTAGGCACTGGAATATGCTGCCCAGGGAGGTGGTTGATTTGCCTTCCCTGGGGGTGTTTAAGTTACGAGTAGACGAGGTCCTGAGGGACATGGTTTAGTGTTTTGTGGGAGTGGTTGGACTTGATGATCCAGTGGGTCTCTTCCAACCCGGTGATTCTGTGATTCTGTGGTTGAGTCACCATCCCTGGAGGTATTTAGAAGAGGGGTAGATGAGATGCTCAGGGGCATGGTCTGGTGGCAGATAGGAATGGTTGGACTCAATGATCTAAGAGGTCTTTTCCAACCTAGTGACTCTATGATTCTATATCTGATGCAATGATTTTAAAGAATATTTTGGCATGAGTCTTCCTATATTCAGTGACTTAATGTTTTAAGCGATAGTGTTTGTGCTGTCATTTTAGAAGGTCAAGTTTACTACAAATTGCATTTATCAAAAGAATATGGCAGTCATGAAAGATGACATGGCTTGTAAGAAGCCATTTTGTGAGATACAGTGTGGGAACATTTTACAGAGAAGAAGGCCTGGATGCTATGGGACTGATTGATACCAAGTAATTCTAGCAGGGCCTTGAAAGAGAGAACTAAAAGAAAAACAAAGGCCAGTTCAGTGAGAAAAAGAGACAACCTTCTCATAAACAAAGCCCAGCTGCAAGTAAGACAAGAGACAGTTTGGTGGGAATGAGTACCAACTGAAAGAAAAACAATTAAAGAGAACTATCAATATAGTTAATTATAGCGTAACTTGGTTTCTTAGCATGCGGGGTAGTTTAGCTAGTATGTTAGTGATAGCTTTATGGACAGCCACCTTTAGCCAATAATACACTGTAGATTCCCTCATGGGCACCCAGTTATGTAACTAAAAAGGATTTATAAAGAAACAGCTAAGCTCAATAAAATGTCTTCGATCCATCAGATTGAAGTCTGTATGATCAATCCCCTCAATACAGTAACTAATTTTGTTTTATTGTATGGAGGTTTTCCTTCCAAATTGTTACCAGGAAAACCTTGGAAGGGTGGAGAGATACCTTGCTGATTCTAGGATAGTGTTTCACACATGAGTGTTCCTCATCTCCCACAACCACAGCAGATCTAATAGTCTCCACAAAATTTTTCATGCCAGTATTTTCTGTGCTTTCTTTCCCAATGAAGAAACTCATGACAATGTTAAAGAAAATGCTGAATGGAAGGTATGAACAGTCCTTGGTCAGAGATATTGTCAGCATGAGAGCAGGAGTGACTTTTTGGTAGGTAAGCCTTTTCCCTCTTTGTATAAATAGCAATGTTTCAGGAGACTTTCAGAGGACAGGGAGGCACTGAATTTTCATGAAGTCAAGGTCATTAAAACCAACAAACCCATGTTCAAGACTTGCTGAAAGACAGCAAGCCCCCCCCCAACAAGGCCAGATGTTATTTTGAACATACCTAAGAAGTAAAAATTTATATAGATATAATGAAAAAATTCTGTTGGTATAACATGAAATGTATTTTACTATTTTTTTACCATCTAATTAAATTATTACATGGAACACAACTCCACGTTAGTATTCACACTGTTACTGTATTCTTAAGAAAAACTTCCAAAAAGCCTGCTGAAAAAAAAAAACCCCAAATTTCCCAAAACCTTCCCAAAACTTTGAAGAAGCTGAGCAAGAGAGAGAAAACACATGCTATCATGGGACAAGGGTTTATTGTAAAAAGGGAAAATGCCACCATCAAGAGAAGTTCAGTGGCATGGAATCAGCCTTTCTCTTAGTTTTCTTCNTGCGGGGTAGTTTAGCTAATAATATGTTAGTAATAGATTTATGGACAGCTACCTTTAGCCAATAATACACTGTAGATTCCCTCATGGGCACCCAGTTATGTAACTAAAAAGGATTTATAAAGAAACAGCTAAGCTCAATAAAATGTCTTCGATCCATCAGATTGAAGTCTGTGTGATCAATCCCCTCAATACAGTAACTAATTTTGTTTTATTGTATGGAGGTTTTCCTTCCAAATTGTTGCCAGGAAAACCTTGGAAGGGTGGAGAGATACCTTGCTGATTCTAGGATAGTGTTTCACACATGAGTGTTCCTCATCTCCCACAACCACAGCAGATCTAATAGTCTCCACAAAATTTTTCATGCCAGTATTTTCTGTGCTTTCTTTCCCAATGAAGAAACTCATGACAATGTTAAAGAAAATGCTGAATGGAAGGTATGAACAGTCCTTGGTCAGAGATATTGTCAGCATGAGAGCAGGAGTGACTTTTTGGTAGGTAAGCCTTTTCCCTCTTTGTATAAATAGCAATGTTTCAGGAGACTTTCAGAGGACAGGGAGGCACTGAATTTTCATGAAGTCAAGGTCATTGAAACCAACAAAAGTATGTTCAAGACTTGCTGAAAGACAGCAAGCCCCCCCCAACAAGGCCAGATGTTATTTTGAACATACCTAAGAAGTAAAAATTTATATAGATATAATGAAAAAATTCTGTTGGTATAACATGAAAGGTATTTTACTATTTTTTTACCATCTAATTAAATTATTACATGGAACACAACTCCATGTTAGTATTCACACTGTTACTGTATGCTTAAGAAAAACTTCCAAAAAGCCTGCTGAAAAAAATAAAAAAAACAAATTTCCCAAAACCTTCCCAAAACTTTGAAGAAGCTGAGCAAGAGAGATAAAACACATGCTATCATGGGACAAGGGTTTATTGTAAAAAGGGAAAATGCCACCATCAAGAGAAGTTCAGCGGCATGGAATCAGCCTTTCTCTTAGTTTTCTTCTCTGGTAGTGAACTAATTATAGAAGTGATATAAATCTATAGTATGTCTTTCCCTCATGTCCTGAGGAAACTGGAGAATGGTAAGAAACAGGAATAGCCTAGAGGAAAATGAACAATGGGATACCACAGAGGAAATTCATTCACTGCTTACTTAATTTATTGCTACAAATTGATGAGGGCTTTATAGTTTGACAGTAATGCTAGAATGATCACTAGTACCCATGGTCAAATTTTAGACTTATGCTTTAATTATTTTGCCTGTGGCAACATAAACTGGAGGACATCATCAGTTAATATATTATGTCTTGTGCTGGAGCCAAAGTATGTAGATCAACACTGAGAGTGTAGGTCTTTCAGAAAACAGAAGAATTCATAATAGGTGCTAGGCAGAGGATATCTTCAATTGTACAAAGAAACATTAAAATATAAAGAGAAGGATTCCAAATGAGGATGAGGCCATATGTTTTTATTTGCTTAGACACTTATTGTAATCTTGACTTTTGCATGTAGCTGAATTTAAATGCACTTAAACACCAGTGATCTGCTCAATTTAAGGATATGGGAAATATACTGCTGTGTGGAGTTTGGTGCACCCTGTTTAGATTAGAAATAGAAGGGGAAACTACAGCCTGAGGTTTTTCAGTACCTCAGGCTCTAACTGTCACTAGTGTGTATTCTCAGTTAATGAGACTTCCAGTTCTTCATCATAGAAATGCAAGGTTGGTGGTTTGCACAACTGAAATAATTGTCAAACGTGTTTACGCTTGGCAGCTGAATGTTAAGCAGTGATGACCTCCCTTGACGAAGCAAACAGCTTTGCCTGAGATTCTGGAAAAGATCTTTTTTTTTTGAACAGAAATAACAAGTAATTTTGGTTAGTACTGAATAGCCACAATAAACTAGAGTAAATGCCTTTAGACTCTAAAGGATATAAACAGTTACTATTTGACTGCAGTATTCACAAAAGCAAAATTACTGACTTCAAATTACTGACATCACACTAAGTTACTGACCTCTCAGCCTGTGCCATCAAGGGACATCCACAAAACACTTGAAAAATGAAACTGAACTAGAATTCCATGACAATGTACTGAAAAGTAAAGACCTGGTAAGCTTATTTTATGATCTTTTACAGTTTTCCTGTTGACTACTCCTGGTAATGTGAATGCTAATGGCTGAGTTTTGGCCACAGTGATGAGTAAAGTGTTTCAAAATATTTATAAAAACAATATTAAAGCAGCAACAATGAAGTGCAGTTTGGCCAGAGATACACCAGTCCTATTTAGAACTATTTATCTGGCTACAGTACTGTTCCACAGTAACAGGAATGCAGAAATAACAGCATAATAAGAAGCAGGTTGGTGTTTACTACAAACGGACAGGACTTGAGTTAAATGCCAGAAGAAATCCTCCCCTTTTTCATCTGCACTCATGTGGAGTGTCTAATTACCGACTGAGATCTGCTGCAGAACAGACATGGTCATCAGGTGTAGCAATGGAGTGGCGAAGAAGTAGAACCGGTGATATGTGCGGAGGTTGTATCTGAGCTTCTGGAATAGTCAGAAAAACACTTCAGTCTGTGTTCTCATACTCTGTTCTGAAAAATGATCTAAACAGCCCAAAGGTACAGATGATAGAGAACACTGTCTGTATAGTCAGGTCCTCACAGATAGCGAGGGATGCTCACCGGTGGTGGCAATGTAGTGTCTGCAGTCTTCAAAGCTGAGACCCTCTGTGCCATAGACACCTTCAAATTGTGTTGTGGGTTTCAGAGATTTTACATTCTAATGAGCTTTCATCTCCCCAGTAGTGCATCTTGAAGTTGGTTTTGCCCCCAAAATAGATCTATCTTGGGCTGGTCTGTGTCTTGCGCATAATTTGCTATAGATACAACTTTGATCCTTAACCTCCCAATGTCCATACTCATTATGTCTTTCTCTTAATTTCTGAGGATGCTTCAGCCACATACAGTGAGTCAGTAGCTAACTGAAATGTAAAGTATTCTAGAATTTGTTATGTAACTAACATCTTCTCAGATGTTGCTTGGGTTGAGTGACTTACTGTGTTATAAATGTGTTTTTCCTCTTTGTGCCTCCCAATGAGAATGGGGTGTAATGGGTAGTTGGCTGACAGTAGTGATGGTTTAATGAATGGAGTTCATAAAGTACAATGCAGATCACTTTGGAGAGGAATTAAGCATAAGTATCGGCACTGGGATATTACATTCAAAATGTCTATGCAATGGAATGTTTCTCCCTTTAGCTAAACTCTTAAAGTAATTTAATTCATGTGACTGAGCAGAGGTAAAAATAGTTCTGTTTTCTTCTCTAAGCCATGGTGTGTGTTGTGTATATCTATTTCTCCTTTGGGAACCCCTTCCCACATCCCAATTGTCAGTATCATTTTACTAGCCAGGATACTGCTGCAGGTAGATGCCCTCAGATAGGTCAGTGAAAAAATGGTGTGTATGCTTAGGATTTTTCTGCCCTGCTGCAGTATATAGCCCTGTGTTTCTGAGCTTTGGAGAAGCTACACTGCTGAGTACTTTTCATAGAATCATAGAATCACCAGGTTGGAAGAGACCATTGGATCATCGAGTCCAACCATTCCTATCAAACACTAAACCATGTCCCTCAGGATCTCGTCTACTCGTGCCTTAAACACCTCCAGGGAAGGC
>WAAB01007915.1:22112-34194 GCA_013389865.1 Piaya cayana
CCATTTACCACCACTCTCTGGGCCCGGCCATCCAACCAGTTTTCCACCCAGGAGAGTGTGTGCCTGTCCAGGCCAGAGGCTGACAGTTTCCGTAGCAGAATACTGTGAGAAACTGTGTCAAAGACTTTACTGAAGTCCAGGAAGACCACATCCACAGCCTTTCCCTCATCCAGCAGTCGGGTCACTTTATCATAGAAGGTGATCAGGTTAGTTTGGCAAGATCTACTTATTGTGAACCCGTGTTGACTGGGCCTGATCACCCGGTTCTCTTGCATGTCCACTTCCTGATAAAAGCTGCTTGAGATAATGACTTCCTACCCCTCTGTGCTTGTTCTTTACAGGTGTACCATAACAGTGATTGACTCAGAGGGTGGTATTTTACTGCAGATGTCAGCAGAAGTCATAACATGGCACTTGGGAATTTTAAAATGGACACAAGTTGTGCCTCATGCAATAATTATTCCTATACACCTGCTGTAAAAGGTTTTTGTTACAAGAAAGCAAATGAAGGAGTACAATATCAGTCCAAGAGGATACTCTCTTTGGTGTTTTCTTATTTCTACTTGGACATGAGCCTTGACAGTTAGATGAATGACTACCCTCTGGACAACGTGTGCAGACAGCTCAGTACAAGCCATGAGGATTATTAAATACAGGCACAGTGACTATTACATAATTTCATTGTTGATTTTTTTTCCGAATTCTTTACCTGTTGAATTAACTGTGCTAAATTCATCTCATCTGATACATTTATTCCTGCAGTGAGGTTCATTGTGGGGTACTGGTTTTCCCTTGTAAATTTATGGCTGCTTCACTGGGTGCATGTTTCTAATCCATGCAGCCTATTGAGAGGCAACATAAACTGCAGGTCCTGTTTACTGTTGATGAATACCATTCTCTTCCTAGTGACTTGAGAAGATTTCTTGGCCAGTGGTGAGATCCTCTGAGCTCTTATGACCTGGGTTTTTTTTTCTGCTGCTTAAGATGGTATGTTGCTTATGATCCCCTTGGGATCTTTGGGTTGCTTACTGCATTAAAAAAACCCCCCAGCATTATTTTTGTATAGCACAAAGGACTCTGTGAAAAAGAGAAGAATGAGAAGTGAGAAGAAACCCCATGCTACCCGTATATTTGAAGGTTTTACTCTTTCTACATAGAAAGGAACAGAAGTAAAATCATGTTCTGTTCTAAACAGTCCTGTGCAAACAAGATCCAGAATTTGCTGGTTTGAGCTTTGACTTATAATAGTAAATTAGGATTTACTGTCAGAATGGCTACATTAGAAAGGGTATTTTTATTTTCATTCCTTCCTACCTGCTGCCATCCATTGCAGGGATACATATGCTTGTGTTCTGTGCTTCTCATCAAAAATTCAGGTCTGCTTGTCCTATGAGTCCAAATGAAATTTGTTTTATGTCTGGGAAAGAATCTTAAATATCTTAAATTTATGCTATAAATCCAAATGGCATAGAATTAGAGCTAATCTGACATCCTGGCAAGAGACTTGTGAAAGAGTCAGGTCTTGTAGTTACTGAGTACCTAAACAAAAACATCAGTTTTAAAGCTTTTTGTTGATGTCCCTCATCTTGATTGTCTGCTTTCTACATTTCTGCAGTGGTCTGTCACATCCATAAATCACTGTCTACTGAAGCTGTATTCTGTGTCTTCTGACACTTTTCAGTTCTAAGAAATCAGTGTAACTTGAAGCACACAGTACATGGGTGACCATCTTTTCCTCAGTCAGAACACAGTTGAACTAGCTTCCTTCTGTATGTCCAGGGTAACCTAATTTTGTTTTTCATAATGTTTTTGGACTCAACTCTAGACTCAACAATCTGGACTTGAAGGAAGCAGACCAGATAAAATTGTATGGGCTTTTACAAAGGGAAGAAAAATTCTCTGCTTAATACTGACATCTGGCCTCAGCATTATGTTATTGTTAACACCTGTTCAGAAAGAAATCAGAAAGTAATGTTAAATCTATTTTAAAAATTATTGTTAGGGTTGTCTCATGTGACATGATGTATGGCATGCACATCTCAATCTTATGTCTTGTACTGCTCTGGTCTAGACTGGAAAACAGAATATGTAGTTGGGAACTATGTTACTTGGTGCAACTAAAAGTTACATGTAAGGTTTAGTTGCAAAGCACAGGACTGGAAGAAGTTGTAAGCCAGAGAAAGCAGAAAATCTGCAAACAGGTGAGGAATATCTTGCTGCAGGTGAGGGAAGTGGCTGTGAAAGTGGCTAGATGATCATGGATTCTTTGAGATAAATGATTCCCTGATGGACATCTAGATTTTGATAGATTTGAAGACACAAATCACCCAGACATTCCTGATGGGTAAGTTTACTTTATGTAGAAGGAACATCATACGCTTTTCAATCCATTTTCAGATGTTTCAGGTTTTTGTCTCTGAGCGCTTGCATGTCTGTGCTTTAGGGCTGCTAGTGTACATAGCTCTACTCATTTGTCAAACAACTTGCAGAATCTGTCCCTATGGAAACAGAAAAGATTTAAGTGTCATCAATTAATTCTGAGTATGGTTTGACCTTTTTCTTGCTGGGGACTAATTATATAGAAGGACATTTATTTGGTGACTTGTGATTGCATATTCTACCTTGTGGCCTTAAATTTTGCTGAAACCTGCTATAATAAATTGCAGTTCTTTCCTTATTGACAACTGTAATACTGGATGAATCAAGGAAATAGAAGCGAGCCAGTATTTCAAAATGTCCAATTAAAGTTAAAACAGTAGTGTTTAAAAAAATCTTATGTCTCCCAAAATATTCTAGGCACTAGGGAATTAAGACAGATCTCATCTCTAAATGAGTTAAGGGTAAAGTGAACTGAGTTCCATGAAACTGAAAATGGGAAATGACTGTCAGCCTGTTCTGTTGCATGACATAACCAGTAAAAATAGGATGAGAAGTTATTTCCTGAAATGTGCGGTGAATTCAGTACCGCCTTCCCCATTGCCAAGAGAAACTGCTGCAGTGGTAGCAGATGCCTTCTGGTTTAGTTACCTTGAAAAAAGTGTTGTATTTTCCTGTTTGTTTATACATTTGCCCACTTTTCTCATCAGATTGCAGTGATGCCTACAGAGAAGCCCTGTTCCAAAGTGCATAGTGTATACGTGCATCCGTGAACTTGTAGAGTAAGAGCAAGACTCATATATATATATATACACACACACACACACACAGGTGTGTGTATATATATATATACACGTGTGTGTGTATATATATATATAATCAAATCCAAAAGATGTGCAAACACACTCTTACTAGATCAGAAAAAGACTGCAGAATAAGTTTAATCTACTGAATGAAACTGGTTTTTTTGCTGTTTGGGTCAGAACTCTTCAGCATGTATCTTCAAGTGTTAACAGCCAGGAGTCAACTTTAGTAGTAGATTTAAAGTAAATAACCTGTTATGCCTTCTACGGTGAACAACTGAGAATGTGAAGCTCTGTACAGAGCAACAAAGCATATTTACTGCTTCCACTAGTATAAAAGACTTTTAAGCACAAGAAGCTTAGTAGTGGTCTATAAGTAGTTCAGTACTGATAGTAATTACAGACCTATTGCTGTGTAAGATGAGCAAGGAAGATGGCACTTGACTAAGGTATTCTGTGACACCAAAACTAAGCGACCCCACTTGCCAAAAGATGATGTTTGCTCAGAGGGGCAGAATTACCTTTCGAACTGCCTGAATTTGGCCACGGGTATTCCATGCTTGAGCAGACCCAAACTGTCCTGCACAAATGTAGATTTCATCCATCTCATTTGTTTGATTGCTTAGTAAAGTGTCCCTGGTTTGTTACATTAGATGTTTCGGGAAAAATAAATGTTCTTCTTCCACAAGGAAATATTCAAAATCTTAGTTCCCTGCTATGCAAAGGTCAAGTCTTTGAAGTGTCTCAGTCTGCTCAGGTTTGTTATCCAAGGAGTTAGATAGGAGGAGTCTTGGCACAGAAATTCAGGTACCTACCAGCACCAAAACAGGGTTTTCATAGCCTTTATTGCATGTTGCATGGTGTCAGATGAACTATTCCCAATTATAGACCTGTTCCTACAGGCATTTCCCTACTGCAGTGCATGAATGATTGGATAGTGACAATGTACATGTAGAAAAGACAACTCAGGCTGAAGGATTTCAGTGTGTCTCACAAATAAGCCTATAGAGTTGCAAATATTTATTGTTTTCACAGTCTGAAATTCAGCTTTAGAAGGATATCTGCTCACAAACCATAACCACTGCAGAGAGAAAGAATGGTAGCAAAGGGCCACCAGTAAGTAAAGTGAGAAAGTCAGTCTGTCTATGAAGGGTCCCCTTGTTGTTGTTGTAATTATATTTTAACAGCCAGACTTTAAATGTGTAGTTCTTCAAGGATATGAATGTCTCTGCTGCTCAGTTTTTTAAAGTACCCGCATTATGGACACAAGGCTGTGAGCTTGCCTTCTGCTGTGCGTGAGCAGGCATCTGGTGCAGGTCCAGAGGTTCTGCACATACCCAGTGCCACAGCCAGCAGTTCCAGTCTGCCCTGCAGTTGCTTCCTGTGTGTGTCTGAGTTTGCACTGTGCTTCTCTTTTTTCTCTGTGGTAGCTGGAAATACCCTGGGGTTACTCTTTTCTTAAGAGAACAGTAGAGTAACAGAGCAGTAATTTCCTATACTTTAAACAGGAGGTCTTGTGTGTTAATATGGCTGTTGTTCAAGTAAAGGTGGAGAGCTGTGGAGATGAAAGTTACAGAAGCGTCCGAGTTAAGTTTTTATACAATATCCATTGCCGTGAAGCATAAGGCGAGGCTCCTATATGCACAGGCACCTAGTCAGAGCAGTCACGGTCCTTGACAGTGCAAGGCTTTCCAGTCCATTAAAAAAAAGCTTTTTTTCTAGTATGTCATTCTGGCTGTTCGCCCTGTGAGCCTGCGTTTGGCAGCTAACGATATTGAAGGCCAGCAAAGGTATCCTGCTGTGTGCATGTTTAATTCTGTCCTCCTCCTCACCATCTAAAGTTTGTGCATGTTTACTTTCTCTTCCTGAGCAGCCACGTCATCTGTATACCCTGATTACTCTCTGAATAAAAAAAACCACCCCGCTGGCGCGGTGCCAGCGAGACTCGCTCACCGATCCTGTCTCTCTCGGGAGCGCCCGTGAGACACCAGCGCGCGCTGTGAGCAACCCCGAGAGGGGGCGGCCCCTGCTCGGCAGCACCGACAGCGGCGAGCACGCCGAAAGAGTTAACCGAGGGTCTCCGAGGCGCTGTCGGGGTGGCGGATGCCCTGTCGCTGAGATTTCCAGAGCTGTCTGGGCGAGGGGCCGGGCTGCCGGCGCGGGGCAGAGCTGCCAGCAGCTGCCCGTGAAACCTGAACCGCGGGGGCTGTGGCTGAGGGCTGGCCCCGGCAGAAACTTCTGAGCGCAGTCAAGCTGAAATACGTTGTCGCTGTTTCCGAATTTGTCTTGAGAAACCACCGTGTTTATGGGTGAGAATATTGAAGCTGCTTGTAGAAAGCGGGAGTCCTGGTCCGGGGCGGTTGTGGAGCTTGTGTTGGATTGGGTCAGCGCTGCAGCTAACACCAGGGTAGGCGACATTGATGCGATTTTTATCTCGGTGGACAAACCTGTGTGGTCTTTCCAGGACAAATAATTGCTACAGATCAGAAAGCAGTAGCAGCAGCTGCCTTTGTATGTCTGCCGGGGGGCAGGGGGGGGTTGCATGTGTATACATCTTCGTAGTAGGATTCCTTTTTTTTGTTGGGTTCAGTGGTACAAGCAGAGTGTGTGTCGTCTGACTACTTGGCTTAAATATAAGTAAAAGCTCTTCATGCTTTCTGCAGTTTGTTTTTGTTTTCCCCCAGTTGGGCTTGTATAGGATACTTATCTTTCTTAGAACTAACATGCATATGTAATGTCAGTTTGGGGATTTTCTTCTTTCAGTGGAAAGGAGAGCAGTAAATAATTAACGCTTTATGATGTTAGATATATTTATAGAAATATAACATATTATATTTAGAATCATAACAGGTGACTGGAAATAAACAGCAGGGGATTTTTAGGTAGGTACCCTTCTGTAGAGGCAGAAATAACAAACCAAATTAATTCCCTGTGTAGCATAGTGGCTTCATAATACTGAATTTGGCTAATGTGCATCTGAATTCTGTCTATATTAAGCAGCATGGTTGCTGAGAAGGAGTAATTACTCTTATTAGATCAGCAGGTATTAAGGTGCTATTAGTTTGAGGTTTTTCTGTTGCAGAATACTTCTGTAACTGTATGGTGACAATAACTTTATGTTCAGGGGAAAAGGAGGTAAGAATTAAGGGAGGAGATTTATCACTATAAGGGGCAAAGCATCTTGCCCTAGCTAAAAATCATTAGTTAGCAGGTCGTAATCACAGAAGGCATGCAGAGTTACAAGAAGAGGTAGAGAGAAAGAAGGACTGAGAGTCAAGTTCAATTTTCATGTTGTAGCAGGTTTTGTTACAGCAAAAGGCATCTTCTAGTACATGATATGGTGACTTGTATTAAAAAATGTGCTTAGAACTCATATTTCTTTGTGCATGGGGCCTAAAGTTATTTGTCTGCCTCTTTGATCGTTGTCCTGTCTCAGCTGCTTTGTTCTTCTCTTTTTCTTTACTTGGCTTTCATTCTGTAATGAAATTAAAGGTTTAGTTTGGAATAAATACTGTCATTCCACCCTCCACCTCAAAAAAGCTCTGTTGTTAGTTAAAAATGTAAACTGATGTAGAGAATTAATGTGAAAACAAGATTCTTCATACGGTGGTATGGCAATGCACTTCTGGGTGCAAGCAAGAGCAAGGCTGTGGGTTATTCCTATAAGATATGTGCCTCTCCTGTGTTTGCAGGCTGCTACATGAAGATCACTTATGTAAGCCATCTTATAGGTGAGTTTGGTGTTCTGAAGATGGAGTTCAGAAAGCTAGAAATGAAGATTCCTTAAAGGAAATTGCATCCCAGTGATAGTTTGAACTCTTCATGAGGTCATGTGTACAGAACCAACTAGGATAGAAAACCCCGGCAAGTTCCTCACGCAGAGACAGCACACAGCCATCTCTTACAGGACCTTTTCATTTTCTGCTGCTGATTCAATATCTGATTTTTTTTTTAAATAAAAAAGGGAGGGAAAAAAGGAGCAGAAATTCATGGTGGGTAGTTTGAAGTGATTTTTATCCTATTACCTCTATTTGTCTTCTCCACAGGCAGTTCAGTGTTTATTGTGACCTGATGGCCTTTGGAAGTATGATTTATTCCTGGAGCTATTACCTACTGGGTTTGGACAGAGGGAATGCTTAATATGATTGTTTTTTAAATAACACCCTGGAACAGAGTTTGCCACTTTATCATATTGGGGTGGTATCTGTAGTGTAAACTGTCTCAAATGAACTGTATATTAATATTAAGTCAGGAAGAAAAAGAAAATATTGTTTTCTCATGGCATTCTAAAACAGGGAAAAAAAAGGAGAATATCTGGCATAGGTTTTCTTCGTTCACTGTCTGGAACTTGGCTTTGTGTAATGTTGAGGACTCTGGGAAAGATGAATGGCTGATATTGCTGGATGATAAGTGTGGGAATTAGTTCATACGTTTTGCTACAGCTGGTGTGAGTGTTTAATTGTCTTGTCATATAAATCTGTCATGTATCGAGAAATAATATGTAGACAATATCCAGACATGATGCTTAGCTATCTAATAAGATACAGTTGGCAACAATAACCTGGCGGGAGCCTCTGGACATGATTGGATGCACCAAAGATGCGGTGAGCAACCTTCAAGAGATTTGTATACTTTTTTTTAAACTAGTACATGATGCTTAGCTATCTAACAAGATATAGTTGGCAACAATAACCTGACAAGAGTCCGAACATATTCTTTGTTTAAAACTAGTATATATACTCGCTGTTTTTTGTAGGACCTTATGCCTTTTTTAGAAGAGCATCCAATTCAGCGCTGAATTGTATAATAAAAATATTATTATCTTTGCTTCAAAGATTTTGTCCTTTTAAATATTTTAGTAGTGAATGAGTGTTTCTCACAATCTGGGGCCTTGTCTGGGAGAAGTTATCCTGTCTCTGCGGGACAGGACAGTGGGAACGGAGAGGCACACCCTGCTGCTTTTAGCGGTCTCCAATCTACTGTCCTGCCCCGAGAGAGGCAGCGAACCTTGTCCGGGCAGAGGACTCTCAAAGTAAAGAAGGGGAAAAGGTAATTTAATGAATTAATGGATCTGAATTGTGTGCGGCAGCCGAGTAATCCTGTGTATGAGACCCAGGTAAGAAAAGTAACTGTTAAGTACTATCTGGGTGGCTGAGAGAGCGGGACTGAAAGTGTGTGAGTGAGATGCAGGGTTCCCTGCAAAGCGATTGTGGAGTCCTTCTAACTGTGGTTCCATATCTCCGCGAGGTGACTGGCCGGTGAAGGGACAAAGCGAAAGGGTTCCAGGTGAACAGTGTCCTACGGGGAAGATGGTGTAATGGGAAACAGACTCAGTAAGGGGGAGTCAAAAAGGAGAGAGGAATCTGAGGATCCACCCAATAGTCCTTTAGGGGTGATGCTCAGGGAATGGGGGAAAGTTAGCACCCAGGGAAAAGACAAGGTCATGGCAGATTATAAAGGTGTTCTTGAACT
Source organism: Piaya cayana (assembly GCA_013389865.1). Classification (NCBI taxonomy): domain Eukaryota; kingdom Metazoa; phylum Chordata; class Aves; order Cuculiformes; family Coccyzidae; genus Piaya; species Piaya cayana. The sequence continues at coordinate 30,764 of WAAB01007915.1, forward strand.
GAATTAAATTTAGGGCTAGCCAGGAAACATCCTGAGCAGTGCTGGTATACTGGGTACTGGAACCCAGAGTACGCCTTTGGAAACTTTGAATTTGCAGTGCCATAGGGACTCTTCAAGAATAATTCAAAGAGCCTTACTGATTGAAAACATACAATTTCTTGGGGTTTGGTAGCAGGGGTTAAAGTTCCCACTGTCTTTTTTTTGGTAGGGGGTGGTTCTGAGTCCCTACTAATAACTGTTACAAGAATTGTGTGCCATTTTGGTTTTGAACTCAGAAGGTATAATAAGAAATCGAATATTGATAACTGATTTTAACTTTGCTATAGTTCATAACTCTGTATGTGTGTACCTGAGACATAGCACTGCTATGAAGCGATTGTGGTATTGAACTAAAGTTGATGGGAGGAGATAAATGAAGTGAGTGTAAGTTTTGTCTTAGAATTTTTATGACTTTGTTGTTAACCTAACACCTGTTGCACAGACAGCACGTCAAGAACAGAAACTGGTAAATTATGTCAAGATGAGGGAAATGATCCTTAAAAATTTTAATAGAGTGCCAGCTATTGATTTGTCCAAAATTTGTTGTGTGATTATTTCTGCAGGCAGTTTCATTGTTGTGTGTGTATAACTCGGGAACAATATGCACAGGCTTTGTGTGTGTGTGTGTGTGTGTGTGTGTATTATGTGTCACAGAAAGTGTGATCAGTCGTGGAAAAGATACATGAAGAGAAGGAGAGAGAAAAGGTTTAAGTAGCAGTGGTCATTGGTTGTGTGTAAAAGGTTTAAGCAACAAAGGCACAGGCCTCTGATTGGTAAACTTTTAAAACTCTGATCACCTTCTTAGAACGCTGAGATTTAAGGAAGATTGTTCATTGTTCAACAGTTTACATGTCTTTCAGGGGGTGGACTTTTTGGTCAACCCAAACCTGGAGAAAATATTTGAATATTTTTGGCAAAGTTGTTTTAAAGTGTATGTGTGATCTTACAAGAAAAGGGTTTGGGTTCTCTTTTTGTCTTCTTTCTTTTACGGCAAAGTGACTTAGCAACACTCTGCACTCCAGTGTTTCTTATAAGATCAGCAACTGCCAGGCTCAGGCCAGGCAATAGCGAATGGGCTTTTAACAGATACTAATGAAAGGAGTGTGCCAGAGACAATGTACTTTGAGATTAAAAGACGATGTCGCAGGTTTGAGTGGGTAAAGGAACCCACTAGGCCTGACCCACTTTACTGGCTGAAGTTTGGGTCCACCGATGATTGGATTTGTCTGGCTAAGAATCTATACTTAAAGAACCTGTAAGTCAAGAGAAGAGTGCTTATAGTACATGGGTGAAGGGGTCCCATGCTATATATGTTACAAGGGACCTCGGAGAGGACAAAGAGAATAAATGGAAACCCCTAGACCATTTACCACCCCCATACAATCCTAGCGAAGTATCCAATAATCAAAATGGAATGGGGGAAACTAAAGAAGTGAGCAGTGAAGAAAATAGTACGGGGGGGGAGGATAGTCCTGTAGAACCATCTGCCCCCTCGACAGGGGAAGTATGGAGGTCTCGGGCTACTGAATTGGATCAGATTAAAAGGGATGTTCAGAATTTCTCTTTGCCTTCCTTGAAGGAGGCATCTAAAGGAGAAATGTTTCCCTTAAGGGAAGTACCCATGTTACAAGCCCCAGGAGTGGGATTTGTGAATGTGCCCCTGACCAGCACTGAGGTCCAGGAATTTAAAAAGGGGATAAGAAAGATTTTAGGTTTGCTGAAGATTTTAGGTTTGCAGATTATGGATTGAAAATTGTAGTCAACATGTTAAGTTTTTATATAAGAAATTACAGGAGTAGACTGAAAGGTCTGAGTGGACACAGGAGGAGCAACAGCAATTTAAAGAGTTAAAACAAAAATTAATGCAGGCACCAGTACTGTCCCTCCACTCTGGAAAAAACATTTCATTTATATGTAAATGTCAAGAATGGGATTGCTTATGGTGTGTTAGCCCAGATATGGGAGGGAGGAGGGGGAAGTGACTGGTTGCCTACCTGTCCAAATTACTAGATCCAGTTTCACGAGACTGGCCAACTTGTGTACAGGCAGTAGTGGCCACAGCCTTACTGGTAGAAGGAAGTAGAAAGCTGACCTTAGGAAGAGCACTAATTGTGTCTACCCCTCACGTAATCAGAACGATTTTGAGTCAAAAGTCTGGTAGGGTATCATGGAGAGGGAAGCTCTGCACAATCAGCATGATTGATAAACAAGCTTCAGTTTATTAGCAAGAGTACACCGGTTATACAGCTTTCTTAACAAGACATAGGAGAGGCGTTTACCTAACAACAAACTTCTGATTGGCTACTTCTTAAAAATAATGACTACATGTTTTTCTCCTACTTGCAGGCTACTGTTGTGTCTAAGTTCTTCGTTTCCCAGGCCCAGTATCTCTTGCTTAGCATCCTGTTGTTGTACAGCAGGGGCATCTTGGCCTTAACATGTTGCAGTTGGTAAGATACACAAAGTTGCTACACAGAGGAGTTATCTAGTAGCTGCTGGAACCAGCTATGGCCTCGCTGGGAAAGCCACTCTCCCACAGTAGGGGGCTGACAGACTCCAGAATTTTGAAATATGAGGCCATCCTAATGGAGAGAGATGATTTGGTCCTGTCTACAGACAAAAGCTTCAAACCCCTCTCAGTATCTGTAAGGAGAAACTGCAGAAGAAATGCCTGAACGTAACTGTTTAGACATTATAGAGTATCAGACTAAAGAATGAGAGGATTTGAGAGAGAAACCTTTACCCGAAAGGGAGAGAGCCTTTATAGATGGGTCATCACGATACCTAAATGGAACATGTCAGCTATATGCCCTCATTTAAGATGAATCAGAACTGCCCCAAGGAAAGACTTGGGTGTGCCTCCATATGAAATGCCCCTGTATGGAGTAGTAGAAAGAATAGACTCTGATAAGGGAGCACATTTAACTTCTAAGGCCCTGCAATTGATATGTGCAGCCTTGGAAATATGAGCATTAGCTCTTGGAAACAGAACTCCTGAAGGTACAAAGGTGGAAATACAAGGGTGAACCAATCCCTAAGGTCAATGATATGTACCTTAGAGACTATTTGCAAGGAATCTCTTGCAGATTTAAGAAAGCGTGGTTTGCTACCCCAAACAGCTCCCCTGGATTTCAGTCTGCATCAAACACGTCCTGGATACTGGATCCTAGTTACTCTAGCCTCAATGTGGAAAGGACCCTTCCTGGTATTTCCGACAATGGAAGCAGCCATAAGGACTAAAGAGAACAGGTGGACTCATGCCACTACAGTGAAGGGACCAGTGGCCCCACCTTCCAGAGAGTGGACTGTGAATCCTTTGTACAAGCAAAATTGGTTGGTGAAATCTGTAAGGACATTTACCTGTGTTACATATAATAATGGACTAGGTAAAC
>WAAB01007915.1:43621-55400 GCA_013389865.1 Piaya cayana
CATCTGCTACAGGTGAGTGGCAATGAAAGGGATGAAGTCTTATCATTAAAAAAAAAAAAGATTAACTATTGGAAATGTCAAGAAACATTTCATGGAACCTAATAAGCCTGTTAAAGGAGCTTCTTGGTTTGGGCATGTTCAGTTGCAAGAAGACTTGAATGGTTCTTTTAAGTTATAAACTTGGGTGCCTATACAGATTGCTTGTAACTGATAAGAGCAAATATTTTGTTCTGAGACTCATTGAAAAGTGGAACTAAAAGAAAGTGGTTTTNGATTAACTATTGGAAATGTCAAGAAACATTTCATGGAACCTAATAAGCCTGTTAAAGGAGCTTCTTGGTTTGGGCATGTTCAGTTGCAAGAAGACTTGAATGGTTCTTTTAAGTTATAAACTTGGGTGCCTATACAGATTGCTTGTAACTGATAAGAGCAAATATTTTGTTCTGAGACTCATTGAAAAGTGGAACTAAAAGAAAGTGGTTTTTGGCTAGTTCATCACTTGCAGAATTTTTTAGGCTAATAAGATAGTAAAAAGGATAATGAAATTGTGACATGATCCTGTAATTTCTCCCCCTTCAACCAGCATATGGAATTTTTACAAAGCTCTTTAGAGGGTATTTTTAAGCTGCAACTTACCATAGTTTTGGTGGTGGTAGTGCTGAAACTTATATGAAGCTGAAAGCTTATATGAAAACATGTCAGTTTTGACCAAGTTCCCTTCAAAGTTCCCTTTTGTCCATCGTGGGACAAAAGAGCACAGGGTAAAATTGCTGTTTGATTAGAGTGACTTGATTTTTTTATACTATGGGATTTGTACTGACCCTGTTTGATATACATATATATGCTATGTCATATGTTATAATAAATTTGTCAGTTCAATTAATATAAATTATTTTTGAAGTCATACATAAGTTTATTTTTAAGTAGCATCTCTCACTAAGGTCTTGGTGCTCCATTATAACATTAGAATGGCTGATCGGGTCATAAATTTTGTGAAAAAGTAAAGGAAGGTGCAGAGGTTGAAAAAATTTCTCATAGTAGGCATTCTAGAGGTGGGAGAACAATACTAAAGTTTCTGAAGCTGGGAAATGGGGAAGAAAAGAAAGCCTCGGTCTTAACACTTGTATACTTAGAACAAGATTAAATTGACTTCATAAACTCGTGTTGTTTGGAAAAGGAGATAAGGAAGAGGTGATTTTTCTTGAATATTTTGTTTCTTTGTAGAAATGCCTGAGCTACTTTGTCTTAGAGAAAACACAGTCCAAGATCGGTTGCTGCCAATTTCTGCTACTGGCATCTAGATTTAAATTTGGCCTTGTGAGTGACTTTTTTTGTTTGACTTGGAAACATTTCAACAGCTAACAAATTAAATACAGATGTATGTGATTGATTCTTGATACCATATCACTGTATTTTTAGCATTATATATTTCCTTAGGGACTGCCTAAAAGTACCTAATTTTCTAGTTCTAGCGTTTTTCTACCAATTTATCTTTTGTCATGCGTTAGTTTGTCATGTGCTCTGCTAGTTTACTTTGAAAAAAACTTGACTTGCTGGGAAATAAGTGAGGATGTTTTTCTGCAAAATTGTGTGTAGAATATGAATCTGCAAAATTCTCTGTTACAAATGAATTATGGAATCTGGTAAGTGTATTACAGGAAAAATAACACTCTTTAGCCTGTCTCCTTAAGAAGTGCTGTTGATTGTCATTTTTGTTGTGCATACAGATGAGAAATTTAGATGGGAATATGTCATTGCAGAGCTGGGGAAAAAAATTTGCTGTGGTAGAAAATCAATAATTGCCATGGTGCTATCCTGGCTTTTGCACTACTTCACTTTATCCAAGCCTGCACTTATCAGGTATATTTAATTTTTTTAAATAATCATCCTTTATGTCATCTAGTAGCACAAAAGCATGTCTCTACACAGCTGCTAAACTTTCTAAAGCTTTTCTGAAAACGAAACATTAAACGTGAGCAGTTTGCAAGCATTCTCTTGCAAGAAGATAAATCTCTCCATCAGTCAGGGAACAGACACTGTATAATGTTATTGATCACAAACTTCAAACACAACCAAGAAGAATACTGAATTTTATCTCACTGTAGAATTCTGGAAGACTTTGAATAGTTCAGGATGGCATTTTACAAGAAGGCTTTATTTGGAGCAGGAGAATGAAAATTTAAATTAAGTGATTACAGATGATAACAAGTGGTTTAATGCCTTGAAAAATTGTCTTACACATAATGGTGAACTTGAAACTGCTGCTTTTTTCCCCAGTGGTGATAAAAATGAGACCTCCATCATTTCAGTTAGCCATCCACAATTTTGTATTTCATATGAGATGATGTTTATCATCTTCCCCTTTAAGTTATTGTATTTCTCCTTGGTGTTTACACACTTCAAACATTTGTGGAATGTTTTCTGTTCTTTGCTTGTCTGTCACTGTGTCAGTCCAACCAAATGCTCATCTTTATTCCTCTGCCCTGAATGTCTTTGTTGTTTCCAGTGGAGAAAAATCAAACTCTGCTTGATCAGAGCTGATGATATCAAGCTGATGATGTGTTGATACAGTGTATTATTTCCCATATTGAACTGGAAAGCAAGTTTGAAATATTTGTTATATAGTGCTACTGGTAGGGAACTGTTATGAAGAAAGAGATTTATGTTTACTCTGTAGTCCTTTCAGTCTATTTTTACCAGAGAAGGCAAACAGTGTTTTTAAAATGTGACTTTTGAGAGAAATAGGCCAGAGTTGCAGTGTCCTCTCTGTTCATTCTTTGTACATCAAATATGGTTCTTGCAGTTCTTATGAGGATCAAATATTCTTATAAATCTTGAAGGTGGGTTTCTGTCCAAGATAAACCACTTAACTGCCTTAGTATAGTAAGGAGAAGTCCAGAATAGTTTTGACAAAGTCTGAGTTTTATAAATTGTACCTTCACTTCAAAATTACAGCTACCAAAGACTTGTTTTCAGGAGTGCTGCAACAACTTGCTAAGATTTTGCTTTGTAGATTCAAGTTTTAAATGCTTCCTTGGGAAAAGATTTGTTGCAGAGCTTCTTGAATATTAGTTTCTGTAGAAAATCTGGACCTTGTGGTGAATTATGGTAGGATGCTTCCCAAGTCCTAGATGTGAGGTATCTTTTGGGGTACCCCAGATTCCTCAGCAGTCTCTCAGGAAATAGCATGCTGTTGTTAGAGTGGCTTACATCATTCCTTCCTTACTTACAAAACATGAAGAAAATTCCCCAGTGAATGACACAGATAATAAAACAGCTTTGTTCTGGAAGACTTTTGAAAGCTGTTCCTCTTAGAACTGGTTTTGATTTTTTCATTCCATTGTGTGCTATGCTGTTTTCATGGCCTCTTTGATTTTGAAAGCAGAAATTTGCCCCTTCTGGGTTTTGGTTTTTNTTTGGGTTTTTTTTTTTTTGTATTTCTAAAGTACAATTCAGGAAACTTGGGATTAGAATTTAGCACAACTAATGGATATTTTCCAGAGAGAACAACTGGAAGTCATGTTTAAAATATTTCAATTTCATAATATCCAGATGTGTCTAGACTTCCTTTGTCTGTCTTCTGTGGGAACATCTCAGTTTTCTGCTTTTCCTTTCACTTTGTGTGAACAATTGAGTAATTCAGTGGATAAAACGTGGCTTAGTTCTTCATGTAATGTGACACAGGGACATGATCGAGTTCCTCTCAGCATCTGTTCCAGATTGAAGTGGTGTTCACTTTTTTCATGCTGTTGGATTCCTATCTCTAGGAGTCATGTAACACTCCAATTCTGTATTGTATTGCAGACAGCTGATCAACAACTTCCCAAAACACTTGCCCATCAGAAAGCAGTCATTCATGTAAGTGTAACCATTAGTGGGAGGTTATCACTTCCATGATTTTATTTTTTTAAATTGAAATACTGCATTGCTTCATTTTGAGAGTATTTTGTAAGCTAACACCTAGTATAACAAATAAAATACCACGTCTTGACTTTCAGGGTGTTGGGATGTTTCTGAAGTGATATTTAAATGAAAAGTATATCTCAGATTAAAGAGATAAGAAAATATTTAGAAAGGAGTATATATGGGATTCTTCAGAATGTGAAGTCTATGGTTCAGTACTGCCTGACAGGAATATAGTCATAATTGCACTTTCAACAAACTTAAAATTACGGTATTCATCTTCTCAGGAGCTGTTATCCTTGAGCTGCATCCTTGAGCTTGTATGTGGATTTGGCAGTAAATCACATACATCACCGTGATAAATGTCTGCTTCTTTGTTTATATTGCTCTTCATTTAAAATTCTATATAAATCTTGGCACTGTAATACTGTAAAGAGTTGCCACTTGACAACTCTCTCTTTTTAATTTCCCACCAGTATCTCATTATCTTCTAGATGCAAAGAGCTGGTTACAGTATTTTCTTTGAACTGCCTCTTGTGTTTTCCATGTGATGGCAAAATAGCTGTAGACCCTGGTTATAGAGTGTCAGTGATATGCTGGTCATTATGTTTTTCTGTCCCCCTGACAAAAGCAGATTTCTTCAGAGATGGTCTCATCCTCATTTTATGAAGGCTTGGGATTGAAAAGGTTACAGTTGGACCCAAAAATTTCCACTCAAGTTTTGGTTTCCTGTTCCTTTTCTGTCTTCATACTCCAGGTATATCTTGCCAAATTAGCAGTCCAAAGCAAATATCATTGCTGCTTTTGGATGTCTTTTTCAGACTCCTTCTACAAAAGAGCTGATAATGTTTCAGTGTTGGAAAACCAAGTAAAATGGAGGTGTTACAGCTGTACTGCTTTGTATGGTCTCTTTATCTACTCCTGTGCATTGTTTTTCAGGGAAAACTCCTTGATGTGGACTTCTGTTGTACCATTTTCTGCAAAAAATTGTGTACCCATGGATGTGATAGAAATTGCCAGTCTTTATACAAAATAAGCCAATGAAAATGCCCTCTCAGTACAGCATGCAGGTCTTTTTTGGTTGCCAAAAAATGTGCATTCTTAGCTCATTACTTTTCTTGGGAAAATTGAACCATGCATTTATGGTGTACTGGTCTGTTTAGGAAGCAGAGTTACAGTAGGTGGAGACTGATTTTAGCTCCTCCACTGCCATTTGGGAGGGAAGTAGAGTTTTTTGTGATTACCTTTGCCCCCTACCTCCCTTATTCTGCAACAGTTGAACCAGGTGTAGAGCTGGTAAAGCTCAAAACAACTGTACAGCTGTGCCAGGGTTATACTTGAATCATCTATATGGGTGTTTGTGCAGGAAAAACTGTGTTACTGAGCCCAATAAAAGTAGTAGTAACTAAATAATTGCCTAGTCAATTGCTGGGAATTGATTTTGCTGGACAATATTGAAGTAAACTTACAAAAGTGCTGTGTAAGGATGGGGCAGGGGGAAAGGAGATGATGGCTTTAAAACACACACACACACACANTTCTTCCCATGCATACTAATTATTCAAAATGAGGAACTCTATAGGTTGTTCAACAAACTTTAAAGGACAATGTGATTTGTTGCAAGTGAAATTTTCGAATTATTTCCCTAGTAAAGAACAGTGAAAACGAGTCAGATATTTTTTTTAAACAAGAACTACTTACTGGATTTTATCCCATTCTTCCAAAAGGCAACATCAGTTGGTATCATCCTTAGGGATAATTTTGGTGCAATCTACAGTGATTTGATAATGGTGACGAAAGTTAAGATTTAGTAGTTGTCTTGGTGATCTAACTCTACATGTCTTACATTAAAACTGACTGTATTCTTCAGCCAGTCACATTAATTAATAATTTTGTAAAGTATGGGCTGTAAAAGTTTTTTGGTGCTCATAATGATAAAAAGAATCTCATCTGCTCAGTTTTTGGTGAAAGATGTGCCAGATCCTTAACTTGTTATTCGGCAGATGGGAGGATTTCAGGATCAAAGAGGTGGCATGTCTCAAGAACTAGTTTCTCTAAGATTTTGGCAGCAGTGGATTTCACTATTTCCCTGCCTTGCCAGCAAGTAAAGCAGCATGTGTGGTTGCAAGCTAGGTTAGCTACAAGTGCTTGTTTGTAATTCATCATCTGTGCTATGAATTCAGTAGAGAGGCAAACCTGAGAAAGTGAAATGATTAACCTTGTTTTGATTCGTATCAGTTCCTTATGAAAATGGATTTAACTAAAATGTATAATTGAAACAAGTTATATGTTAACTGAGCTCTATTTCTTGTATGAACAACAACATTGTTCTGGAATAATTAATTAACAAACTTATTTGCTGGATGCCTCCTAGTCTTACCAATCTGAAGACATTACTTGATAAATGTGCCTTTTAAAAGTATGGTTTATGACTCTGTCTGATACTACTGTTATCCTTATCAGGTCTCATTGTTCTTTTTTTCCCCCTCAAGTACTGTGTTCAGTTTTGAGCCCCTCATGACAAAAAGGACATTGAGCTGCTGGAGCATATGCAAAGAAGGGCAACAAAGCTGGTGAGGGGTCTGGAGCGTAAGTCTTATGGGGAGTGGCTGAAGGAACTGACGTTGTTTAGTCTGGAGAAAAAGAGACTGAAGATAGACCTTATTTCTCACTACAGCTACCTGAAACGAGATTGTAGTAAGGTGAAGACTGTTTTTTTTTTTTNGACCTTATTTCTCACTACAGCTACCTGAAAGGAGATTGTAGTAAGGTGAAGATTGTTGTTTTTTTTTCTCCCAAATTAATGAGTGATAGGACAATGGGAAACAGTCCCAACCAGTTCAGATTGTATTTTAGGAAAAAATTCTTCACTGAAAGCGTTCTCAGGTGTTGAAACAGGCTGCCCAAGGAGGTGATTGACTGTTCTGGAGGTGTTTAAAATATGTGTAGGTGTGGTTCTTAGGGACATGGCTTAGTGGTGGACTTGACAGTGTTAAGTTTGTAGTTGGACTCAGTGATCTTAAAGGTCTTTTTCCAACCTAAATGATTCTATGATTCCACACATGGCAGAGGGAATGGCTTCTCTTCAAATCAATAATCAGAAGTTGTATTAGCAATGGACATAAAGAAATGTTCTTCCCATGCTGTGGCTATTCAAATAATAAAATTGACAAGTGTTATATACTGGTGGCTGAGTCTGATGACTGCACATCCTCCCAGTTAAGTATCTTGTAGTCTTTGGTCTGCCTTGGGGGTGTTGGGAAATCAATGAATTTTGTCATTTGGTCTTGGGTTTACCGAGGCTGCCAGTACTGAGAGGTGTATGTTCTTTCCCTTTTTTGTCTAATTTCCTCCCTTTGAAGTGGAGATCAGACTTCCATTGAAAGCAGAGGTTGTCCGGATACATGACATGTGCACATCTGCCTTTATCTGGGGGTACATGAAAGGCTTTCATTACTTTATATGGTTGGACTCAATGATCTGATGGGTCTTGTTCAACCTGGTGATTCTATGATTCTTTTAATATTTCTGTCTCATTATACATGTCTAAATCAAACTATGAAATGAAATCATAGCAGTTACTGCATCAGTTCCAGATTTGTTGTAGAAAGCTTAATGCTGTATTGTACAGGATCTTTCAAGGCCGAGCTGAGATTTCAGCTGCATTGTCTTCCATATGTCTGGAAAAAGCCTTCATCATATGCATTTAATTTAGCAGGATGTTGGCATGCCGGGAATGTATTTTGTTTCTGATGAACTACAACTGCAAGTACTTTGTGAGTGAAAGCATCAGATTGTAGTTCTTCTATTTGTGTAAGGCAGAGAGGATTTCCAAGTTCTAGCTGCTTTTATCTATTTATAGTTTATGGTCTATGCTTCTTTGTTGTGGTCTGAGCCTCGAGGGCTGCAATGAGTAAATGTCAAAGTCATCAGGTTCAACTTAGATATTGGTGCAGGGTGGAGGACCCCTACTGCTGCTCAGTTCTTGCTACATGCACACGTATGATCAAAAGTCCTTAATGAGCTGGCTGCTCCTGCAGGTTGCTCACACATTCTAACAAAATGTTTGATATCTTGTATCTTGTGCTTAGACTCAGGTGACCTTGATGCAGAAGGTAAGTAGATGATACTGCACTATTACAACATCTAGTCACAAATAGCAACTGAAGCAACAATTTTTTGTTTTGTTTCGCTGAAGAACATGGCAAATTTCATCATCATAAGAGGCAAACTGAGTTGGTGCTTATAAGCTTTAGTGTGTTTTGTATTACATCCAGATTATTTTACTAGCTTGTTGCCAGGGATGATCCATGCCATCCACAAGCCAAGCAAGTGTGATATCTGTTGGCTGTACCTAATTGTTTTTCTCTCTGTCAACTGAAAATTTTATGTATAAAACTTTTATTTATTTCTTTGAAACTTCTAGGGCATTTCAACTGAAAATTTTATGTATAAAGCTTTTATTTATTTCTTTGAAACTTCTAGGGCATTTGAGTGTTTTGTTAGGAAATGCAAGGTTAAAGATGTTTTTTTTTGAGTCTTGCTGCTTACTCTAACAGTTCTGAAGTGACACCAGCAGTCTTAGATCTTCTGAAAGACAAAGGCTTTTGGAATAGTTGCAAACAAAAAAGCAAAGAATTAGAAAATCTTTTCCAGAGCTTGGGTGATAAGACAACAATCAGGCCGTCTGTTCTGCAAATTCCTTAAGTATGAAGTTCTTTGAGCTTACTGGAAAGCCCAGTTGTTGCTGCAATGTCATCTATTATTTATAGTGGTGAATAATTTTTTTTTAAAAGGTTAATTATATTTTTCTGATTGTAAAGGTTGGAATGCTGTTTTGAGAACCAGTTTCTGTATTGGAAAATAAGCTGAAAATCTTACTCCTTTTGTAATTGATGTTATTAAAATTGGTTCCTATATTTAGGTGAGAGATGAATCAAGCTGACATAAACCAGACAACTCAGAGCAAAAAGTGCTTCCTGTGGGCTGTTATCTGGAAGTTAAATTTCAAATCTTTATCTTATCAAGCGTAGATGAAAAAGTAAGAGTGTAGTTAGGGTTGCAGATACAGAGAAAAAAGAAGTCAAGTATGAAGTCATTAAGAGAGATCTTAATTGCCTTACATTGGGTTTTTTCTGCAATATCTGTTCTAGAGGTTGGTTGTAAGTATAATTCCTTGGGAAAAATTGTATATAAGTTATAGTTAAAAATAGCAGTCACAGTTGTAACTTTTACCCAACTCTACTGCACTGGCTTGCATGTGGAATAAATTGTGATTTACTGTGATTTGCTGAAGTCACCAGTCATCATGTTAACACATCAGGATGATTGGAGACAAAGTTACATAATATTTGCTGATTGCTGTGTTTCTCTAAGGAATCACCTCATGTCATTCATGCTTTCCAGAATACATCTTATTCTGCAAAAGCAAATCCTCAGACACTTTGTGCTTAGGCAAGTAAGGAGCTGGTAGAATTTGGGAGGCATTGATTTAAAATTCTGCGGCTTTTGTGCACCGATTAAACATGTTGCTTTTGAAATGGAGGAGGGTGTTGGTACAGATTATGCATAACCTGAAGGTTACAAGCGAGGGGGGAAAAGGTATCCTTTCCTCCTTTCTAAAAATAAATATTTTTGAAATGACTATTTTTAACATCTGCTGTAGATGACAGAGGAAAAAAAATTATTCTCTGAGAGGAATTTGATTTTCCTATTTTCTTTAACCTGTATACACCCCAAAGAAGGGAAAGATAAGAAGACTTGCCTACTACTGAAACTCCTGAAAGCAAAACTGCATGAACATGAGGATGAATTGGTCCTTGAACAAAGCTCAAAACTAGATACAATAACTACCATGTAAATCTTGAATGAAATGCAAGAAAGGAAATAAACAGTTCGGCTAATAATATAAGGTTAATAATATGGGTAGAAATTCTTGTTAAATACTACTTGGGAATCCTGATATCTGTCTTAATGAGGATAATAGTGTATAGAAAGATATGTTTGATATTTTAAGTGCAAGGAACTGTACTGCGTAATAATTATGTTGCTGTTCTCTCTCTTTTATTCTATTCAAGTCCTGTTTGTATTAGATCAGTGCAATTTTATTTTCTGCCCTTTTAAAATATCAATCCTTATTCGTGCCATTTGGTTTGTGATGAAGCTTCCTTAATTTTATTGTTGTGGGAGTTGCATAGCAAATGTGTCTCTCCCAACTTTATGGAGAGTTTATTAGACAGTGAAGGCCCTGTTCATTATGATCATCTATGTGTAGGAAGGCCTTTCTGTTGTATTTCCTTCTTTTTCTTTCTGTGTTGTTTACTGACTAGCATTGGCTGGCTGATTCGAAGTATAACAGAGCTGTTGCAGGTTCTCATCTTGTGATGACAATTTTGAAAGGTCTGGTGTCAGTGAAGGAGAGAAATTTAAAGAATGGAAAGGTGGTTCAGTGGGAGAGGAATGCTTATTTGTCATGTTGCATGAAGCTGCTTTTCCACTTGAGGCACAAAAGGAAGAAAGTCTGTGTCGAGACCAAGAATACACTTCCCTGTTGCTCAGACACAAGCTAACCCTGTGCTACCACAGAGGCAAGGACCTCAGCTGACAGCATTGCTAGAGATATTAGTGCAGCAAAATGAGCAGATGAGCCCAGTCATCCTAGTCCTCAAACCATTGGCAAGTTGATGACTGCCGTCTGCTGTTAACTTGCATTTGTAAATACCATGTGAATGTGGTTACTGTCCTGTCCTCTAATTTTAACTTCTGATGGCATATGGCAAATGGGAATGAATTGATTTGTTACAGTCAGAAAACTTTTGGAACATGAAAAGAGTTTATGTATGATGAGTAACACATCATCACAAAAAACAAATGTGCATCTTGGCATTGTCTTCAGAGATAGTGCTGAAAACATTTTAGATTTAAGCACCAAGTCCTGTAAGTACAGGTGTGAAGAAAAGGAGGTCTGTGAGGGAGTAAAGCATGCTTTCTTTAAAATAATGCTGTATATTTCTGGTAGAGCTACAGAGACAACTTGGACCCAGGTCCATATACACTCTTTGTGACTTCATGCTGTAGCGGATGAGTGGTGACATGAGTTATACTGAAGGAAATTCTGCATGTTCAGGTTTGTAAAAAAAGAAGCCTCAACACTGAGGGCTTTTCCCCCTTTCACAAACAAACTAGAGAAATCTGTTCACGGGGTTCATGTTTCAAGGTGTGCTAGTCCTAGGCAGCTTGTGAAAACACAGCCGTTAAAATGGGAAGAGAAAGTTAAATCAATGAAGCAACAGTGCAGCAACGATCTCTATACATAGACTAATTCGGGGAGAAGGCAGTGAGACTTCTCCATTGCTTTGACTGCAGTAATGTGAAATAGTAAGGTCCTCTGAATGACGGCCTTCTTTTCTTTGAGAACATTGATAGTCTGCTCTGCAGACAGTAATTTACATAAAACACAGGCTCTCTTTACTGTAAAAGGAGTTAATAAGAGAAGGTAGATCTTACTGCTTTGTTCTTAACATTATTTTATGCTGTTAATGAGCTCTGTCATTTATAGCAGAAGGAATTTATATTCTCAGGAAACCTTGTCTCCCTTAAATCAGATGCTGAGTAAACTGAACTATGTAAATATGAATCATAGAATCATACAACAACCAGGTTGGAAGAGACCCACCGGATCATCGAGTCCAACCATTCCTACCAATCACTAAACCATGCCCCTCAGAACCTTGTCCACTCATGCCTTAAACACCTCCAGGGAAGGTGAATCAACCACCTCCATGGGCAGCCTGTTCCAGTGCCCAATGACCCTTTCTGTGACATTTTTTTTCCTAATATCTAGCCTAAATCTCCCCTGGCAGAGCTTGAGGCCATT
>WAAB01007915.1:56102-70434 GCA_013389865.1 Piaya cayana
CCCCTCTTCCAGAGCCTATAAACATTTCTCTTCTTCCTGGTGTCACTTGAGATCTCTCTACTCAACCAAGCTGGATTTTTCCCCCGCCAGCTCTTTTTCCGGAACACGAGGATAGTTTTCTCCTGAGTTCAAGGATCTCCTTTTTGAAGAGCTCCCAACCCTCATGGGCTCCCTTGCCCTTGAGTACTGTCTCCCAGGAGACTTTGCCAACCAGCCTTCTAAAGAGTTTAAAGTCTGCCCTCTGGAAATTTAATGCTAATGTCCTGCTAAGCACCCTCTTCACTTCACCTAGAACAGAAAACCCTGTCATCTCACGATTGCTAGGCTTCCTCTTACTGCCACATCCCCCGCAAGACCTTCTCTGTTCACAAACGGCAGGTCCAGAACATGTGTAGCAGTTTCTAAGGGGCTACAGTTTCAGAACCTGCCATCTTTGGATTGTTTCTCTGCTGCTTTTGCTGCTGTTTCTCTGAAGTAATAGTTCTATTTAATGCAATTGTCTCTTTTTTTTTTTTTTTTAAATTCTATTTAAAACCTGGGGAGTGCCTGGTTAGCCGGTGCTTTTTCTAAGTAAACAAAAAAAAAATTACCTTAAGTTTTGTGTAGGTAAGTAACATGCGTGTCTCCTGTTTATGAATCATTAACTTGATTATCACTTCTCTTTTTCTTTTGATGCAGCCAGCACCAGAAAAAGGTGTTTACATGGTTTTAGCTAGCTTTCAGATTGCTGAAGATAACCTGTTTGAGGAGGAAGGCTACACACTATGGCAGCATGCAATTATACTTTATATCGTGCAGGTTTCAAATGCGTTTTTTGTAGTGACCAGAAAAATGTTCATGAACATAGAATGCTTTTAAAGAAGGTGTATTCACTTTTAAATGTGTATTATAGTAACAGAGCCTGAAGACTGTGGGTGCAGTACTGTAGAGCTGCAACTTTGGTTTAATGGTTCCTTCAGTACAAACTAGAAAAGTAGGTGGTAGCTTCCATGCATAAATCGAACTTTTAAAGGATAAGGACTACATGAATTTATACCATTCCTTCATATTAATTAATTTCAGAGTCAAGGGGCAATTTCTTGGTGCTGCCTTAATAATTTGGGGCCAGTATTCACTTAGAGCTTGACTGGAAAGAGCAGCGCCACCATGGCTTTATTAGCGAAGTACAACGTAATTTTAATTTACTAAAACAATTTACATGGCTTGACATACTCAGTACTGCTTTCTGAAATATATAGGAAAGATTGTGGAGTCTATTTTTCTGACACAACCTTGGTTTAAAAAAAGTGAACAGTTAATTCCAAAGCTGCAAATTCGTACTTTTCATGGGGTGAAGATGTAACTGTCAACTATAAAGTAATATTGCTTATTGCTTTTTTTTTTTACAACTTTTGACTACATTGTCTCCAGTGTTCTAACATGGAAATTTATGTCAGTATGGTTAATGTTTTGAAGTGACAGAAGCAATTATCATTTATATAAAAGATTTCTGAACAGCATTAAAATGATACTGATTTCTGTTTAAAAGTAGATTTATTTTAAGTTTAGGTCCTGCTGGTGCTGGTATGCAGTGAGAACACAAATCTTGGCTCTGGTGTTGCACTTATTAGGAATGGAAGTAGATTTACCCTCAGGCGTGCCAAGTTTGAGCCTTTGGTTCTAACTTGCTTTTTTTTTTTCCAGCTAGGACAGTGTCCAGATACTCCCTGAAGCCAAGTGGGTGCTCACTACCTGTGTATAGTACATGCCTACCTATTTACTATTCATGTGCTATTATGGATGTGTATAATACATGTGTAACTTGAACACATGCCGTTACAGTTGCCTTCAGGTGCTGCACTCTCTGTGCGCCTGCAGAGCAGGTGAGAAATGGATGGGGTAATTCTGTATTTCAATGCAGGCGCATACTGGAATTCTGTCAGTTCCTCTGAGACACTGGGTGGGATGCTTCCAAGTGCATATTTCTATGATGCCCTGGTCCTTCTAGGGAACGTATTTCTGAGTGTGAGATGTCTATTTCAGGGGATCTTGCAGTAGAATACCAAATGCTGCTGTTACTTGAACTACTTCGAACTGTAATGAAACGCACTACATTGTACTTAACAAAGCGGAAGGAAGTAATTTCATATGCAATGCTAATAGTAAATATGTAAAAAATAAGTTTACAGACTTTTGTTTATCCAGTGTGAACTAATGTAAGACTTAAAAGGTAATTATGAGATGGGTTGAGGTGGATTGAATGGTTGGACTCGATGATCCAGTGGGTCTCTCCCAACCTGGTGATTCTATGATTCCTTTGTTTCCACTATAGCCAAAAATAAGGATCCTCTTAATGACTTTTATCAAGAGACTTTGCTGGGGCTGTATTTGCTCTCAACAAGAAATGAATTTGAAGTGTGGTGCGGACAGCAAATATTCCTTTTCCTTCCTCCTGCTTTCCAACAGCCACAAACTGTTTTTGCATGACCTGTATGCTACTTCAATTTAGAAAAATTGTAGCAGGTTTGGAAGGAGGCTTTTGCTGCCAAGGACAAATTGGAATATATCTTTCTCACCTGTCAGTGTATTTAGTGAACATGGCTTGTGACACCTCAATTCTCTTGGTCAGTTTTACAAGGCATGAGGAAGGCCTTGAACTGCTGTAGTGGTGGATTTCCTAAAAGAGCATGCAGTCTCATTCCATTTTCAGTGACTCACTATCAAAGAGCTGCTGACATCCATACTCAGATGCCTTTGCCATCAGTCTTTGAGAAAAAAAGTAGTACTAGAGATTGTTTTCATACTTAGAGAGGTCATCTGTTGACATCATGCTTGGACACAACTCCAGTAAGTGCTGAAATATTCACCACTCCCATGTGGGAATTAGTTACTTCTAAGCTGTTGTTATGATCACTTTCTCCATGTGAAGTATGAAGCTGTAAACAGGGTTTGAGGTTTTTCAGTGTAATATATTAAGAGGCAGTGTAACCCATGGGAGAGACATGTGGGAGTTGGAATATCTTTTTGCTTTTCCAGATGCTTCTTTTGATTTGCTTCCTGACCTTTTCACTGCTCAGTATTTCAGTTTGCAAGACTTGTCAATTGTTTCTTTGTACATCTTGCATCGCTTGACCCTTCAGCTACCAGAGGCTCTTTTCTGTCTTGACTGTAGTTCTGTTTGCCTCTCCAGTTTCAGCTGTATGCAACTTCTCTCTACCATAACCAGTTTTGCAGAGTAGGACACCTGAAGCGGAAGACTGGGCAGAAATGTGAAAGGTGAAGGGCTGCTCCATTATAATCACACCTTCACTTTTCCAGTCACATTGATAGCAGCAACCTTGTCTTGCAGCTGTGTGCTACCATGTGAGGGAAAAACCTGAGGACATAAGTGCATAATAAGTAATATGCAAAAATGCGCCAGAGACAGTGTCATTCTTGTAAGTTGCTCCTTAGACCTTCAACCCCCCTTTTTATGGTGTGATATTTCATAATCACTACTAAATTAGACATCTGCACTTGAGAAAAGACAGACAGATAAATTGTATATAAATGTCTATTGGTTAAATAAATCTCCTACATGTGGAGTCCTTGACTCAGAAAAGGCAGTGGGATTATAAAGTGATGGAGAGAACAAAAACGTCATTTCTAGGTATCAGAAAAGAGTTAAACTTTGGACATGTATATTAACACTAATCACAACCACAGAAGATAATTATGAATATACTAGCTGACATTTACAGAGGTGCCTAACACAATTTGTTAACTAATTTCCATAGTCTTATTTCATTTGGGCTATTTATATCTGCAATTCAATTTCTGTAAGCAAACTGTAGACTTGCAAAAGTTTGGCTATTATAGGAATATCTGTAGGATGGTTCTGGTGTGGAAATTAAAATAATATCCTGAAGAGTTATATTTGACCAAGACATCAAATTTCTAGCAAAATTATTTGGTCTTGGTTTTGTAACATATCCCCAAATGCACTGAAAAGCAATGGAAGTCTTTTCCTTAGCTTTACTAGGCAGTGGATCAGGCTTTCTACAGCCTGACTGCTGGCAACACCTCTCATGATTTTTTTATTGACTAAGCAGTATTTCAGTCTCATAAGTGAAATTCTTTGAAGCAAAATACGTTCAGGCTGTCCCTGACAGGACAAAGAAGAGAGTGGGGAATGTGGAACAGGCAGATGTATCAATGATTAGGACTGTTACTGCCAGTAGTACAAAAAGGTTTTCAGATGTCTCAGAAAATCTGGTTAAAAGTACAATGTCTTTTCTAAAGGCTTGTGGAGGAAAGCTACTGGCAAGTGCACTGCTAGAGCTTTTGGAAAAGAACTAAAGACAGAAATGCTTTAAAATCTGTCTTTGCAATGACAGAACTTGAGACATGGTGCTTGCAATGTACCTCTTATAAAATGGTTGCTATGCACTAGCAGAAGGCCAACTCTCTTTTTTAAAGTTTGTTTTTTTTACCTCTTTGACATGTTCAGCCTGGAAAAGAGAAGTCTCTGGGGAGACCTTAGCCTTCCAGTACTTAAAGGGGGCCTACAGGAAAGCTGGGGAAGGGCTTTTTTTCAGGGAGTGCAGGGATAGAATGAGGGGTAGTGGCTTTAAGCTGAAAGAGGGGAGGTTTAGATTAGATATTAAGAAGAAATTTTTTACTGTGAGGGTGGTGAGGCACTGGAACTGGTTGCCCAGAGAAGTCGTGGCTGCCACATCCCTGCAATTGTCCAAGGCCAGTTTGGATGAGGCTTTTAGCAACTTGATCTACTGGAAGGTCTCCCTGCCAATGGCAGTGGGGCTGGAACTGGATGATCATTAATGTCCTTTCCAACCCAAACCATTCTATAATTCTATGATAGCTTACAGGAAGTAAGTAGGCAGGTGTCCAAAATTAAACATTATTTTTAGAGTGATTTATATATCTTCATGGAAGTGTTGTTGTATTGAAATAACCTGTTTTTATATAGAAGTGTTGTGTCACAGAGATTTTTATGTATTTTATGCATCTTTATGTGTGTGTGTATATATATATTGGGCAGACATGTTCATCAATGAACAAGTCAATTGTTGCTGCAAAATTGCAGCCTTTTCCTGGATATCTGTTAATGTCATTTGGGCAGTGTTGCATTGCTTGCTATTTTGGAAGAGCAACAGGCTGGGGCAGGCACTTTGGTGGTTTCTTATCTTTGTTCATTTTATGCCAGGCTGACATTGGGCTGCAAAGGACCTGGTATAGCATTTTAATGGCAAAGATGAAAAAGGGTTGCTGAAAGTGAATGCTGCTGATGTTTTGTGTGCTTGAAATGTGCTGTCTTGGCCATGAGAAGTCCAGTGAGAATAAAAACATACTGCAAACCATCAAGTTTTCTTGCCAAACAGGTCATCTTAGTGTAATCCTATGACTGTTCATTGTAACTGGATTTGCTGTACTTTAAAGACTTTCACTGTTTCCTGGCACAGTGCTGGGATCTGGTGGAGCTGCCCAATTTCACATTTCAAGTACTGAGTAAGTGGTAGCTGAGGAGAAACACTTCCCTGCTGACTGTGTGTGGCATCAGCATGGCTATTCCACATTGGTGAGAACGTAAGCGCAATTTTTTGTCCTTTAGACAGATTAGTGAAAGAGGCAGATGACCTCATGGGAAAAAGGTTGGATTTGGGCCAGCAGTTGTAGATGATGATGTGCTTCAGGAACCAGGAGGTGTTGCTGCAGGGGCAGTGCATCAGGAAACATTTCTCATTTTGTTTACTTTTCACTCCCGATGTCCAGATGAGCCCAGGAGAGTTAGCCCACAGTGGGGCCGAAACAAACAGACCATGTAGCAATTTTCAGTTCTGGTCATTACCTAAACTGGAGATTGGCCGAGTCAGTAGACTTGACTCTGGCAGCAAGGACAAGTTGTATTTCCCATTCAGAAGATAGGCTTGAGGGATGCGCTCATGGAGTGCTTGAAAATGCATTGGCTTTCTGCCCTGTCTCATGGAAGTGAGAGGACTTGGAACATGTGGATATAATTCTGTTACATCTGTTACATTACATACTGTTTGCACCTCACTGTTTTCTGCATCAGTGCCAGCACCTTGATATTTCTGCAATCTATTTTTATAATCTTGATGTTGAAACAGCTGTAAAAACAGTTAGTGAAAGTGAGCCAGCTGCTGGAATTTCTGATTGCAAGTCTAGTTTGTAGTAGGCAGTTTCAGAAAAGGAAGGAGAGATGGAAAACAACAAATAAACTTAATGTTATGACTAAATAAAACTCCTTTTAACAAAAAAAAAGTTATGTGACTGAAATGTTAACTGCTGAAGATAATTAAATCATTGCTAAATTAAATAATACACAGTTATGTAAAAAAAGTGTCCAAGGATATGCTACTGCTTTAAAGGACATATTATACTTGCCTGTGAAGACTTAGGAGCAGTAGAATGTCATCTCTCCTATACCTCATCTGGTTTGGTATTGTAGAAATAGTTTAAAATATAAACTTTACCAGACTGAGAGGTGTAGATCAATTAACATCTTCCATGGGCAGCTAAAATCCTAATACTTAATTTGTACACTGGTGTTAAAACTGGTAAAATGTGAATTTACGGAACAAAATGAAAAATAGCCTTTTATCCAAGTAGTTAATTGCTTTTGACTTCGGTGTTTAGATTCTTGTTCGTGGTCTAAGTGTAACAGGGACCTAATGTCCTTAACACTGCAGTGATGCACATAATTTAAACTCCTTTCAAGCTGGCCTAAGCAGCAGAGATAAACTGATAAGATTAGCTGAAGCTGAGCACTGTCCTTATCTGCATCTCTGCAGCAAGGGGAAGGGGGAACCAATGGGTAGTGATTTTGTTCCTTACTTTTTTTCAGTTGCAATAATTTACCTGCTGATTACAATACTTTCCTTAAAATATTTGTTAATTCACCTTCTAAGGATGTGAGTTTGAGGACTTCTTGACATCTACTTTGGCCCAGCCGAAAACCAGAGGCATCCAAGAGATTTCTGCTTGTATTCAAAAAAAATGCCAGTTACAGGTTGTGTGCATTTCCTTTTGGAGAGAATGATCTCATGTAGCACAGGTAGATCTGTTCTCATGTTTTCAATGCACATGGTGATAAGCAGAGGTAGGGTACAAGGCACTTTAATGAAGAGTGATGTGTGTAGATGAAGTCAGTTCTTTGAGATTGTCTGATCATTACTCATTCCAAATAGTTTCATGTAACTAGTCTTCCTCTGCCTAAAGAGTTAATGTAACAAGTGAGAGAGCTTGGGCATCCAGGGATAAAATTGTAGGGGTTTCAGAGGTTGCTTGGCCACTGCTTTGTTGCATTCCTAGTTAATTATTACTTGTGCAAAGTGAGTGAAAAATGTTACAAGAGCCCAGACCACCTTGCAGTGTGAGCAGACGTATATGAACAAGTCACTGAGAAAACAAGCTATTCATTTTGCTAGTGGTAGTTTTTGAATCTCCATGTGCAGCTCCAGATTGGAAGGGTGTAAAGTTTGGTTTAGAAACTCAGTGCAACTTCTATGATACTCTGCAGCTTCAGGTTGCAGTTTTCAGAGCTGTACTCTGATGGTACATGACACTCACAGAAACCCTTTGTCAGTGTGGTCTGAGGGTTTATCAGTTATTTAATTCTTCTTAGGAAGTCACTGTAAATGCAGGCACAAAATAAATCTTCATCTGCTATGCTGAGGGCCAGATACATTTTTATGTTTTGCAGGGACACTTTACTCAAGTAAATGAATGGTACAAGTGTTCTGTGGGACACCAAGTGGAACCTTGAAGAGGCAGGAGAATGATTTTCTTTACCTTTTTATGACAAAAATACCAAGTGATTTAAGTTTTGATCCTGCAATTTATACTTTGCAGTGAATCCTTTGTGCTCATGTTGAAGTCTGTCAACCTCGGTAGCACATCGTAGTTCAGAATTTTAATCAGAGACTGGATTCCAGAATCCAACCCAGCACAGGGATGTGACAGCAGACTCTATATGTGTGTTTAAAAGCAAAAGATGCAAATTCACAGTGGAGATGGCAGCTGGAGGATTTCTTCCAAAGGAGAATAAGTGTGAATGGTAGGAAGAAAGAAGACAGAAAAAAATGTGCTGAAAACCACTCCTGACTGGAATCTATTGATCCATTTATTTCTTCTTGCTTGATCAGACTGCAATTTATTTCAAAATAACATAACACTGTCCAGACAAAGTACTTGTATTAATTGTCAGGGGGATAGTCTTATCCATCAAATGAATGTGTATTTCTACTTCTAATCTACCTTAGGAACTGAGCACATACCTTTGCAATGCTTATGTCTGCTAGTATGTTCAGTAGCAGTATTGTGGCACTGGAACAGGAGTGCCAGGCTTGGACTCACCAGTCGACTTTGTTGAAGTTAGAACAGGAAGCTCTGTTCTGCATATTCTTAGTCAGAGATGTCTCCTGCTTATAATGTTTTGTATACTTTACTTTTTTCCTGCTCTGATGCTTGGAAACAATTGATATATTACCTATAAACCTGTTTCTCCCCAGCCCTAACAGCTGTGCAGTTCCTGACTAAGCAAGAAAGGCTGCCAGTGGTAGTGTAGAAAGAAAAGAAACATTTTGTTCCTCAAGCATTTAAAGACAGTGAAGTTTCACCATTAATTTAGCACACTGCTGTGTTTGTGGTTATAGTCACAATTTATTCTGTTTAAGTATACGCTATTTGGCATATACAGGTCTCTGTATGATTTGTATTTCAATTGAAAATACCAGAACTTGCAACTCAAAATCCTGGGTTTGTTCAGCTCTAGACTTAGTAATTTTAACAAGGCCAAAAACGGCACATGAAACTCTGTCAAGTTTAATTCCACACTTCAGTTCTTGTCTTGACATACTTCTTGTACCTTGAGTTGATATGCCAAAATTCTGTGTAATTTGCAAAATGTCTGTAATAAGCATGGCTGGACACAGACTCACTTCAGTCAAGGGATTGCTTGTATGAGGGGATGTGCAGCCATTCTTTTATTTACCATCACCATTCCATTAAATGTACATTAGTAAAACAAAACAAAAGAAAACAAAAAAAACCTGCTTGTCTGGTGGGATATTTTAATCCCTAGAAAAGCAGAGGCTATAATATACCCTGAAAGCCCCAAGCCCATCAGGGAATATTAAATAAGCAGGTCCGGTCTTCCTCTGTGCCAGTTAAAATATTTTATGCTGTACTTGAACAGAACAAATCTTTTGCCACTTGCTTGCATTTTAGCAGCTCAGTTCTTTATTGTCATTGTCTTTTATAGATGAGTAATATTCACGCAGCTGATGGGGTGCTAGTAGAATAAGCAGGTGGGTAGTAAATGCTTTTCTAGCACACCTTTGTAGTTGGGGCATGTTTTTTTTCCAGCTACATTGAAAGGAGCAAATTACCACCTGGATAATAATATACTTTACCTTTTCCTCTTGTTTTCTCAACAGGAGAATTGCTCAGTCCCGGTATGGAGGAACATGATGGCTTTGTAGAGACTCCTCCACCAAGCCAAGGGCAGCATTGTGCCATCAAGTGTGGTTGGCTGCGGAAGCAAGGAGGCTTTGTCAAGACCTGGCACACACGCTGGTTTGTTCTCAAGGGTGACCAACTTCACTATTTCAAAGATGAAGATGAAACCAGGCCCTTGGTAAGTGAAAGGAGGAGAAAGGCGGGAGGTGAGGGAGGAAAATAAATTAATGCAAGCAGAGTTGTCTGTGTGCTGTTTAAAGAAGCAAACCTCTCCATCTCTGTTATTGATTCTGTACAAATTCGGAGTTTGATTACAGTGTTAAACTGAGTCACACTTGGACAGTTAGTGTAGCTTCCCCATTACGCTTTTTTCTAAAAGTTCCTTTTCCAGGTCAGGTTCTCTCATTGAGCATTTTAAAGAGAGTAAAGTGTACATGAAGTTTAAGTGACAAAAGCCAGTCAGGTGGACTTGATTGAGGCAGATAAATAAACCATATTTGAAAAGGTACTGCATATTTTTCTGCTTCTTAAATTGTGAAGTATCCTTGCTTTGTGTGTTCCCAAACAAAAACAAAGTAATTTTCCACAACATAAGTTACAATTTTCTTCTGATCTTTCACATCCTGCTAGCTTCTGTGAGCATATAAACCTTGATTACATTTATCTGTTGGAAACCAATGCTTACAAAGTATATGTGCCTGGGATAGCGGGTGTAGAGCCTTTTACGCTGATTGACAAATATGCTGCCTCTGTAGCTTTATTTATATCATGCACATCTCTCTGAGCAGATGTATTTAAGACAGACAACCAGTTAGGATGGGCAAAACAGATTTCCCAAGCCAATATATTAAATTGAGTGGGTATTCCTGTCCTCATTAAAGAGACAATAACTTCACTCATGACAGTTGTTTGCTGGGCATCTATGAAGAGTGCTTTGCTATAGAGAATGCAGGATAAATGCAAGATAAATGCAGGATAAATGCAGGATAATGCAGGGGTTGTTTAGCCTGGAGAAGAGGAGGCTGAGAGGAGACCTCATTGCTCTCTATAACTACCTGAANTCCCATAAGACTGTAGCCTGAATATGATGCTGTCTGTAACGTGGAAAAGAATGCTATCTGCTGCCTGGTTCTGTTGTGGTGATTTACTTCTCCATAATGCTCATCTGTTTTCCTATTTATTTATCTTTGTCACCAACATGCTGTAAGGCTGCTTAACTCTAGAGTGCTGTAAGTGTGGAGCAAATAATATTGGATCTCAGGTCAGGGCATGCCTGAGCCTCTGTGATAAAAGTTAAGAGAGGCTTTGTGCTAGCACCTACAGGAGTATGATAAGCCTATGTTGTAATATTTTTCTAGATGCTTGTGACTTTAGAAAAAGCTCTGACATCTGTGACTTACCTCTGTGCAGATACTAAAAAATGACCAGTTGTATTTTTTATGTCTACTAAATTTTTGATTGTGTACTTTTATGTGGATTTTCCCAGGGAGTTCTCAGATATGTAAAGCCCATATCATTGAACTTCCTGTGTGGAAGAAGTCATCATACTTTGTCTAGCTTTACAGAATGCATTACGGTGCACGTGTTAAGTAAATGATTCAGTCTTGAGATAACTGCTCCCAAAAGAAGGTTCTTATATAGTTAATTTCTAAGTACCAATTTTGCAGCTTCAGTTTTTGTTTACCCTTAAGATTATCCCAGATAGAACATGTTAATTAGATAATGCACTGCATATTTACAAATTGTATGTTAGTATGACTACTTTGAATATGAAATAGCTATCAGTTTCTGGGAAATCAAGTGTATCTTTCACTATATCTATTTTGTTAATCAAAAGTGTAAAAAGCAGCCATCAAAATAAAAATGTTTATGGGCCAGAGCCTGGATTTCCAGAATACAACTCTGCTTCCTAGTGCTTGACATCTCTCAGAAAGTTTGTGTGCAAGGACTTAATAGGTTTTTGAGAGGGACACAGTGCTGTATTGCATGGAGCCCAAATTATCATCTTGTTTGTCTCCAGCTGACTTCAGACGGTCTACTGAATTTACTACTTCCCTTTTGTGAAATGGAGGTGGTGATTCTGATGCCTTTGGTAGTTTAGGTTGCAGTTGATTAAATAACTAAAAGTTTGCTTGAGTTTTCCTCTTAAGTAAGTTCATGAAGACACCTAGACACACAAAACCAAAAAACCACAAAAAGTCGGCCTAGATGCTGTGCAAATCTGAGAACATGTTTTTCTCCCTTCAGACTTCAGAAAACCAGACCAGTGACTAAAGTTCAAAATTCCCTGAGATGAGATGGTTTTGTAGGTGGGAAATGTGAACCTTTAATGGTGTTTGGACTATTACCTATTGTTGTCAGAACCAAGCTTGGAAAGTCAGGATAGTAAAGAAGAGGTGATCCAACCTGAGACCACCTACTTATGTGGGAGGCAGTACAGCCCCAAGTCTTCCTCCAAGGCCATTTGGGAACAACAAATACATAGTGTCAGACTTCTGTATCTTTGATCAATCCAAACTCAGAAATTAGTTTTAGTAAATACTTTCATGATAGAACAAAGCAAAAATGCCTCAAGGCATTAATTGAAAATGCTAGCACCATTGACCCACGTATGCATTCACAGCTAAAGCTCTCAAGTACACTACCATGTGTTGTATGTGGGACCAGCGAACTGACTTGTTTGTAATAGCTGGCTAACTCTGAAGTAAATGAAACCCTTAGTATACTTCAATGCATTTCGTGGATGAGCAGTATTTCCAGATATAAGAAGCTGCTACATGGTACAAAACTGCTTTTCCATAATGGTGGGAATACTCAGTCTGTAACTACCTGGAATCTTGCATTTCTTTTTATGCTTGTACCATCTTTCCCTCCCTCAAAACTCAGATATTAGTTTTAGTAAATACTTTCATGATAGAACAAAGCAAAAATGCCTCTGTCTTATCAAAGGGTAAACAGTTGAGATAATGAATAGATTTGGATATTATGTTTTGGAGCCTGACTGACCAAATTCTTTATGATCTACTCATAGCCTGGAGCTGCTGCAGGTAGCTTCCACCCTAGTGTATGCCATTAAGGGAATGTCTGAGATGTGGAAAAGCTCAACTGCTGCTGCATTATCTTGTGCAGGCCACAGTTAACATCTCTGTTTAAATAAACCCTAGGTGTGCTTGCTTATTTCCTTGCATATGACTAAGGAACTTATTGAATGTTGTTACTGAGGACCCACTCTAGCAATAATTTTTTAGCAGCATTTGTATGAGTCCATTGATTTCAGCTTCATTCAGCTGGACTGCATAAATGTTCTTTTGTGTGAGCTTAGGCTCCTCAAGTGAAAAAGGAACTGAATACCATGCAAATTCAAATGCAGTGAAATGGTGAAGACATGCTGTGTAACGTAGACATGTGGACAAAAATACCTCTTTCTCAATGTCTTAGTTATTACAGTCTTAGCTGTTATAGGTTAATAACTCAGTTGAGACTCATCAATTGATAAAAATTAATCAAGCGTTTATTTTCCAATTTGATAGCAAGCAGTGATAAGCAAAGAGTGCTGGGCGACCAGGGAGTCTCTGCTCCACCAATGGTGCACACCGTTAACAATTTCTTTCAGTTTTTTATAGTTTTATTAGTTCCAGGTTCGATATCTGTGTGCCACATATTCGGGGTCTTCATCTGCCTCTTGGTGGTCATGGAGATAAAGGCTTATAGTCCTCTTTAGACGACCTATAAAAAACTGCATTTGCACAGGCTTTCTGCCCCCTCTCGTGACTAAGCAACTTAAGTCATCTGGATCTAACATCTAGCAGGCTCTAATATTAAGTAACTTTAATGAACAAATATCATATTTTGTTTATCACAATCCCCCCTTTTTCTTTTTACTTATTTTGTTCATTAAAGCGACACAATTCTTGACTGCTTAACACAAGCATTTCTGCTAAGTTGTCTTGTTCAGGTAATTTCTCATATTTAGCTCTAATGAGCATTAAATGTGCAACTTCTAAGCGGCTTTTAACAATAGCAATTACCTTGTTAAAAATGCATGGGCCAAATACCAGTGTTAATGTCAATAATATTAGGGGGCCTGCTATGGTAGATAATGACGTAGTAAGCCATGGGGATTGTTTAAAACAGGATTCATACCAACTTTGGTTTGCTGCATATTCTTGCTTTCTTTTTTCCAAATTTTCTCTTAACTTGGCCATGGTGTCTCTTACTATACCAGTGTGGTCAGCATATACACAACATTCTTCACTTAGGGCAATACACAAACCCCATTCCTTAAAGAGAAGCAGGTCTAGACCTCTCCAATTTTGTAATACCACTTCAGAAAGTGAGAGTACTGACCTTTCTAAGGCCATTATAGATTGTTCTATTCTCATAAGATCTTCATCTACGGCTACTCTTAATGATGCAAAGTCTTGGTTTTGCTTTACCAGTGAAGCTATTCCTGTTCCAGCACCCACACCTCCTAGGACCATGAGAGTGGCCAAGGTCAGGTCTGTGACAGGTTCTTTTTACCAGGTAGTGCTCAAGTGGACCCATATCTACCACCTCTTTTAATTGATACACATAGCTATCTGGATGATATATTGTCTTTGGCATGATTATTACCTGCACACAAAACTCTTTGATGTTGTTTAAATGTTTTAGGGAGACACATGATGTAACTCCAGTCTTAGAACATACCCACTTAGCATACCTTGTGGGTATTAACCATTCGCCCAATTTTTGAGTTTTTACTTGACCATCTGGGTTTATGCAAAGGTGTCTTTTTTCTACTGGAACTTGTCTGACACATCTCCCTTTCCCTGTGACCTGACTGAGGGAGATACCTTTACCATTCTCCTTTTACACATTGATGGGTTTGTTC
>WAAB01007916.1:0-13695 GCA_013389865.1 Piaya cayana
AGCCTGCCTCCAGTCCAGTGGAAAGTAAGTATAATAATAGTTTTTGGAATTGTGTATCTGAGACTGGATTGTTTGAGGACATTACCTAAAATGATATTTCTATGAATGCTAACAATTCAGACTACAGAAATGCACCACTAACCTATTTTCAACGTGCATAATTAAAGAAGTTTCTATTGAGTACATGCACAGGTATGGAATAGGTACTAGGACTACAGCACTTAAAAGCACAGTCAACATTTGGCTAATTGGGCTTATTACTCCCACAGATACACTATTTACTGGTCACAGCAATAAACACCATCTGCTCTTTGCTAACCGGCAGCAACCTACCAACTTTTTTTTTAACTTAGAGTTTGGAATGGAAAAAGAAGATCTAAAGGAGTTGTAATACAGTGGGATTTTCAAGTACATCATCTTACTCTGAGTAAGCTGAATGATTTCCTATGATTTCCTATTAGATGAATCATAGAATCACCAGGTTGGAAAAGACACATCAGATCATCGAGTCCAACCATTCCTATCAAATCCTAAACCAAAGATCTCCCTTTACCAGATGCTATATTTGCAAAGTTATATTCTAGGTCAACAGGAATGAAAATAAGTCAGGGTTGAATACTCAACCAAAAAAAGTAGCATATCCTTCCCATAGTGATACAGAACTAGTAAAGATGTGGTATAAAACTCAAATTTTGTTTTTGTTGAGGAAATTATAGCAACAGCTAATTTGGTGTATGTTAATGAACTGATTTAACATACATTCATATAGTATCTAATTTGGTAGACAGCATTGTATTAAATCACAATGGTGTATGTTAATCTAATTTAAAACTCTTAGTCTACTTCATTTTGCCTTCATTATTAAAATTATTATTCTTACAGCAGCATTTATGTATCAATTTACATATACTGAGAGCTACACAAACAATAATTTTATTCTCAAGTCACATTCATAATCAAAGCAAAGCATTACTTTAAACTGATTGACATATGCAAACTCACACAGCTCTACAGAAATTAAACCAGCCTGCAAAAGAACTCAAAAACATGTTACGAATTTCTGGTTCTTCCGCCTCACCCCCCCTACATTTTCTATACTTTTTTTTTGTCATTCATTATTACTGAAGACAAAAGCAAAAAAATACCATCTTTCTTCCATAGAGCTGATTACTGTCTATTTTTTTCTGTGCTTATAGAGGAAAAATAAGTATCTTGGAAGGGACTTGGCTGATATGAAGTAGTAATGCAGTAAAATATTTTAAAATAAGCAAAGCATTCCAAAACAATATTGGCAAAGTAAAAAAAGTTAAGTAACACTGTGCTAATCCAAAGATCCAAACTGATGCTGAATTTTGTTTCCAAGGTGTTCAGGTAGGATGTCTGATTTATACTTAATTTGTTACAAATTTAAGACAACAAATACTGTCCTCTCTGTGCACTCAATCAAATGTGGCAGGAGAGAATACAAGCATGAACAACACAGAATAAATACTCTCAGACCTACTGCCACCATTCCCAAGCTTATTCTCAAACCTCATGCACTCCATTCCAAGAGTAGACTGCTCATTAACCAAACAGACTCCTTTTTCTTAGGTTTTCGATGAGCTTATGGAAAGAAAATAACCAGCATTAACTCAGTATCCAGCACAGATGGCTTCCCATTGGTTTACATAGCAAACATACTGGGCATGGAAAGACCCTCTCTGTTCTCTAAATGGAAACAGAGGGTCAGCAGAGCCTCCTCCTCCTCCACAGTAAACAGGGCTAATTGCAACAGCAGTCACCGACACGGCGGATACCTAAACTTACCTTTCATTTAACACTATTGATTATTTTAAAAAAGCTTAACATACATATATAGAGTGCAATTACTCTGTAATTTGATATAAATATAACAAATTTTCTAACTGTGAAAATCGATCACTGTATTAAATACACATACAAGGAGCATGATTTTTGTTGCCCGATATAGGTTATTGTCAGTGTTTATAATCCGCCAACTTGATAGCCCATAGTATTCACTATGTGCAACTCAGAATACCTACTTAGTCTCACAAAAAAAAAGAAATTATAGAGTTTTATAACAATAAGGCATCAAAAGCATCTAAAAACCTGAGACTGATTTACTATGCTTTGCTGATGCCGTTCCTTTGCAAGCAACTTAACTGCACTTCAGACTTAGTTAATGTAAGTCAGAAAAAAAGTACTTTCAGGACAAAACTTTTAAAGAAGAGCACACACAGTATGTGACAAATAAGCTGGCAAGGATGAGCTGGGAGGCTTTGCGGCCCTGAGTAACACAGGCTGTAATATCGAATAGTCTTGCCATAACCATCCAGTTCCAGAGTGAACAAAACTGTTGCTAGGATGTTTCTGCTTGATAAAATATTAAAAGATCTGCTAGTTTTTTTCACTTGCACCTATTTTCTTAAACCTCACATCCCAGGCTAAGGTCTAGTTCTCAATGGAATGAATATTATAGAAGTAATATTGAATTCTCCTCTAACAAAAGATTAATAAATGCCTTGGGTATATTTAATAACTATCTAGTTTTAACTTAGTATTTATTCCATTATAATTACCATGCTTCAATACATTCATAGTCTTCAAGAAGGATGAATGTATTTGCAAGATGTGTTCTTAGAGACAGTCAACAATGCAAACAAAAGGCAGCAAATATTTTCCATTCACCTTGTTGAGCCATTATGCCCCCACCTCCAGCTGTTCAAGAGAGCCAGGAGTATTCTCCTGGAAGAGATGAAGTGACAGCATTAAAAATACTCAAGTAATTAGCTTGCTATCTAGAAGATGGTTCAGCCTTTGAAACTCACTTTCAAGTTGGTATCTGCCCCAGTGATTTGGCTGGTGTCTATATTTGCAGAATTTTAAGCACATCAGCCCCATTAAACACCCTTGTCTGCCTTTAGCCTCAGCACGGGTGCTGTAAATCCCCAATTTAGCTGCCTCATTCATTTCATTAACTGCACAATATTAGTATCTCATACATTTTTACAAAATTCAGGAATTCAAAATCTGGATCTAGGTGCTCAATGTCTAGATCCTGCAATGAGCAGAAGAGCAACTTCTAGTTCTCTTGGGAACCTGGGTCTTATATAACTCTTCTATGTTCCTCCAGAGTTCACTGCATTCAAGATCTTTCCTGGAGTTATAAATGAAGAAAAATTTTTATTTCCAGCTCTCAAGTATTTATACCCTGAATGTTACCTTACATTTTTCTGTCTGCAAAGGCGGTAGCCACTGATATGACCTAAAAAAATCACAGCAGCCATGAAAAAATTATGTGAAACAATAAGCAGCATTAATTTTGAACAGACACTGGAGGAATGTGTAGGTGTAACTTTATGTGGAACATTATATTCTGTGGAAATACCAGAAGTCTTTTGAAGTTTTTAATCTAATA
Source organism: Piaya cayana (assembly GCA_013389865.1). Taxonomy (NCBI): domain Eukaryota; kingdom Metazoa; phylum Chordata; class Aves; order Cuculiformes; family Coccyzidae; genus Piaya; species Piaya cayana. The sequence goes on from WAAB01007916.1 coordinate 3,422, forward strand.
AAGACCATATTTGTCTTAAATTACTTATATTATAGCAATGTAGAGTAAAGAAACATTCTTAGAGATAAAAACTGAGGATTTGTTCAATGCGTAAGCTTTACACATTGTGTAAACAGTAGTGCAATGTAGTGACAAAAGTAAATTGTATGTGCTACATTATAAGCTTTAGGGGAGGAGTAAAGAGAAAAAACAGGGAATAGCATTATGCTACTTTATAAAGCAGTAATACCACACGACCCTAAAAGACCATTTAGAGTTATGGTCTTGCCATTTCAGAAAGGCCAATGTAAGACCAGGCAGTTTGGGCAAATTTGACATTTCTGTAGGAGCAGTGAGTAAACAGGAACCACTAAGTTCTGAGCTATGATTCTTCATTTTGGAAAACACAACTGAGAACTACAACAGATCTCGATAATCATGAGAAGGATGAAGAAAGTCAACTGGACATGATCTCCAGAGCCTGTGCCAAGTGAGAAACTACAGGACAGCAGAAGATCCTAGAAAGCAGCAGTCTCAAAACTAGCAAAAGAAAACTTTCTGCACAGGATTCCTCCTAATTTGAGTTCTGAAAACACTTGATAGATTCATCAGAAGAAACTACCCTGATCTTAGGACATAATTGTTGGAAGTTGGAACAATATTTTGGAGACATATCTCTGCACAGTTTGACTGTACTTACATTCATTTTCAGGTAGCCAGTGTTGTGTTGGTCACTACTAGAAGAGCCAAACCGCAGCAGAGTGATGTTCTCATTAAACAGCACTGAAGTCATGGCAAACATTTATGGGATTATAATGTGATTTGCGGTATCTTGCAAGAGTTTGCAATAGTCAGGAACAATCCGTGTGTCACAGAGAAGCAAGTATTGCCCTCCTTTTACTTAAATCACATTCTGTTTTCATCAGGTGTATGGTCAACAAAATGCAGCTATGCAAAAATCAATAGAAACCAAAAAATAAAATAATTTTGTTCATATTGTATTGTAATACAAAAACAATTATGTTTTTATGCAACATTTTACTTTGACATGTGATACAATATTCTCCTTTCATACTTCAGGCATGTATGTGGAATTCTATTTTAGTTCAAACATAACAGTCTTTAAATGTTATCATAAAAAACATGCATTTGCAGCATTCTTTGATCCAAATACTAATCACTAAACATGCTATTTTTGATAATCCTATGGAGTTGTATCTATAAGACTGATCAAAAGCAATGACAGCCATTTACAACAGTGAAGGCAATTAAATAAATTATATACTTCATATAAATAGATTATCAGCCCTGAAAAATTAATTACATCCATCTATGGCAGCATGTAGGCACGAGGCAGCTGGCAAACTCCTTAATATTTATTCTTAAGACAAAGTTACAATGTGATGAAGAACCGGTTATTATTAACATAAAAGCAATCAAATTGGTTTATATAAAATAAGATATGGAAAAGATGAGCAATGAATCAAAAAGAAAGTGACTCAGAGATGTTTACAGCATGGGATTCATGGCAAGTCTTAGGTGAGCATGACAAAAATATCCTTTCACTATCACAATTACTCTTAATTTGCACAATCTGAGTCTACCGTGTACTTAGGATAAAAATGTATGTCATTAAAGAAAAATTAATTAGACATTCAATGTACTCAATTCTCCTTTATTTTCATGTGAATGATTTTAAAGTGCTCTGCTGTAAACTGCTAAATGACAGTTTTCAGAGCGAATCAATTTTTTTTTGTTTTACACAAAAATGATTTTTTTAATGCCATTGTCAGCAGACCTGTATTTATACAAGAAAGTGTGCATCTCAAATGAACTCCATCAAAAATCTTTTACTGTAATCTCTCATTTCTTTATTAGCAGAGCATAGTCCCCATGGACTTGAAAGCTACAGGTAATCAATGTGCCAGTGTTTCTGAGCAAAATTTAGTACAGCACATCTGAAAACAAATACTGTAAATCAAGCACTAAGCAGAAACAATAATTTATTAGGAGCTATAAATATCTTCCCGTTCTATACAAAATGGTTCCTTATAACAGATTTCTCTGTACTTCTGGAAAATGCAAGCCAGAGAAAAATGTACCAGTTAAAAACATATTGGGGATGTTTCACCTTTTAGTTCCTTTCTTAGCTCTTTGTCTTAGCCCGTATCATTAGCAATTCTAACACATTTAGCTAATTACTATGAATCTTTACTTGGTTAAAGTGACTGTACACAGCTAATCAGACCATTTTCCTTTTAGTTGCGACTGCAATTCCAATCCCATTATCTCATTAAAAATAAAACCCATTACATATTAAAATTATTAAAATAGAACACTATTTAGGACAGACTACAGGAATTAAAGACTAGCTTTGCCAGGCAATTGATTTCTGTTTAGTTTCATTAATTCCATTTTGGCACAGTCTAAATAAGCTCATGAGATTCATACACAGAAGCTAAAAATTGCCAAAAGGTAGGGGGCTATAGTGTGCTGGGGACCACAGTCCCAGAGGAAATTGTGTAAGAACCCTGAATGAGAATTCCAACTTTAAGTTAAAATATACAGTACACAGTATAACACAGAATCATAGAATCATACAATCACCAGGTTGGAAGAGACCCACCGGATCGAGTCCAACCATTCCCACCAATCTCTAAACCATGTCCCTCAGCACCTCATCCACACGTGTCTCAAACACCTCCGGGGAAAGCGAGCCAACCACCTCCCTGGGCANGTTTCCTCTGTTCAAAAGATTTGTGCAATTATTCATTTAAAATTGTTGCAATGTGATAACCACATTGTTATTGGGATTTTGTGTCTGTGCAGATTTGCAAAACCCATGTTTACATTTCTCCGCACTGGAGCAAGACACCAGAGCACTGTTCTCAGTTTCATAGTGATGTAGCCAAGCATTGACTAGAGCTTTGAAATTATTAAACCACTGAGCAGAGGAGGATGCACAGGCTGACTATATGCGCACACACAGTATAGGAGACAAACAGCACTGTGCTTGGGCATCGGCACTGATGGCTTTGTTACAACAGTCCTGGCAAGGGCCTGGATCCATCAACAAGCCCTCTCCCAGATTCACCAAACAGCTCATGGGAATTAACTGGGCCTGGAATGATTTCCAAGATGCATTTTTTATGAAGCCATCATGCTACAGATTTAGTGCTGTTGATGTGGTTAGACCATAACGGCTGCCCGCAGAGCCTGACAGGCATCAGTCCTGCTTAATTTGCTAGTGTAGGTGCAGCCACGTGCACTTTGGTTAAAGAGCAAGAGCAAAGGTATTTATTGTCTCTCCCGTATTGTTTAATCTTGATTAGATTAATGTAATAAGACCCTTGAAACCCTGTGAAATGTTTGCATTAAAATAGAATTTCTTATATACACAGTCAATGTTTAAAGTATTACACATAAATATTAATCACTTAAATCTCTTTCCCTGTTATGCTGAGACAAGATTATCGATTACTATTTTACCCTCATGAGAGAGAAGACATGAACTCACTGCTTAACCTAAAGCACTTTTTAAAAACTGTAAGATAGGAAGCATAACATTGCAAATAAATGTAATTGAAGTGCTCTGAAGGAAGAGCAACAAAATATGACTTTCCTCTTCCCAGCTAAGTAACAACCACATTACTGAGAGCTGCAGCAGCAAATTGAAAAAACAAGTTGGAGTGTATCACAAAACCTGAGCAGTTTTGTCAAACCACATTTTGCACCACCTTGGTAATAAAGAGAACTCTCTCATTAAAAAAAGGCATTATGTGAAATGAAATACATGCAATTCAGTACAGAACATAAATAGAGGCAAAGATTAAGAATTCTATGGAACAAGTGAATGTTAATTCACGTATTCTGGAAAACAACATGAAATAATTCACAGTGTCTTGATGATGCATCATGGAAACATATTTAACTTATAAATATTTGAATTAATCTAATAAAAATATTTAGAATATTTGGGAAAACTGCAGATGAGTATATCTTGTCTTCCTAGATGTGCTGGATACAGGCGCACTCAAGATGCTAAGGAGGAAACTTAGAAACCACAGAATGGCAGGTGAGGCTTCTTGTCATGGACTACACCCAGGTTGGGGAAGACAGCAACTAGAAGAGATCAACTCTCCCATGCCCATACTGAGCTTCTTCCTACAGATTTTGTGCTGTACAGATCACTTAGGCAAGGTAAAAGCTTTGCTTTGGTCTGGACTGCAAGGAACCACAAAGAAATTTTGTCTGTATCAGAATACCTGCAGGAAGTCACAGCTATGGAGGTGATGGCTTCTGCTGTTATAAACCCATAATACAGATAAATGGAAAGGCTGAAAGCAACAGGCAAACACCACAGAAAGAGGACTTTTGCGAGCATCAACTATCAGGTGCAAGGCTTAACCCAGCACACAGGAAGGTATGTTTGCTATTCAGTCTGCCACTGATTTCATCCAGGTGACACCAGTCTCTACTGCAGACAGTGATCTACCTGAGCTACCCAGTGTGGGGGCATCTCACAACCCAGGATCAAGCATTCCAATCACATCTCCTCTATATTTAACATGGCAAATAAAATCCAGTTTAAACAACTGCTAGATGCCTCCGTGGAAGAAAGCAGAGGACTGAGGCTTTGTTTACATAATGGTATTTAGAAATTTATTTAAAACAAATTATTAAGACGAGTAGTTAAACTTCATTTAGCTCTTGTTTGGACACTTCTACTCCGAACTGATGTGGTCTTAATTTGAATTTATTTCTGAACCAAATAAATATGGAACTAATTAGGACAAGAAAATTCATTGCATTTAATTTTCTGAAGAATCCCAGAGCAAACAATCTGCTTTCATGCCAAAAAGTATAGAAGACCAAACTTCTGCCATTTCTTTAAAAAACGGGGACAATGAACATCCTGTAAATCCTTTCTGACACTGAAATTAAAGCTGTCTTATATCCCTGTTGAAATGAGCTCATTATTTTGCAGTACTGAGTGATAAATTAACAGTGTTATTTTGAAGATAAAATATCACCTTTCCAGCACAGCTAAACAGGGGATTTTTCAGGCAGATGGTACAGGTTTTGGAAAGTTATGCTGTGTAACAGAAAATACTTTGAAAAAAATTAATTGCAGTGATCACTGTTGCTACAACTGTAGTGTTAGTCAGATTCTTTAACATTCATTTCATGTTCACCGTATTAACCTCTCCCTAATTTGGAAGCATCAAATATTTTGTTTAAATAACAAATACATCTTACTTCAGTGAAACAACATAATTATTGAGATGAAGACGCTTCAACATAAGGCAACACACTCTAAAGATATCAAACAAGGTTCATGCAATTTTTAGGAAGAAAAAATTATTTTCAGTAAACAGTCTTAATGAGGGAACATAAAGATTTACAGCTATTATACCTTAGGCTTAAAAAAATTCACCATCTCTATTTCAAACAGCACATATTCTACTAAGAACTTGATTACCTGTATTGCACTCCTTAAAGAGCATGATCTACATTATCAAGGAAATTATTATAAACACTTGTTTTCTTTCCTCATAGGAGTCTTGTGAGACCTAGAGAAATAATATTAAACTGAAGGGAGGAAGAGATGTCCCTGCACAGAAACAGAAACAATACCTACCAATAAGCCATTCGGAGGATTAACAAGAAAATGTTTTTAAAATCAAAGTATGTACAAAGGGTTTTCCTTGTTGCTTATTAACTGTATTTTACACCACTTTCGGGGGATTTAGTTTTTGTTTCAATTCTAAGTCTCTGTGACTTTCTTTCTACCTTTCTTCTCCCAAAGAAGTTAAAAATGGAAAAATTCAAAATAAGTAATTTCTGATGTACAAGAAATTATGATTTTTTTTCACTTCTGATTAGTGCAGAAAAGTAGCAAAGCTTAATTATTAAAGTACAATATGTTTATAATCTGCTTTTCAGAGCTTTTAAATACTTCCATGATTTCAAAGACTATTTGAAATTTGAATTTTTGTTTCAGGTTTATATTTTTATTATCTCCCATTATTATATGACTTCATGAACAAAAATTCAACATCCAATGTGTTTCATTAATATATATTACTCTAGTCCAAGAAAGAGATGTTTCAGCCCATACATATTAGAAGCTGACACAACTTAGTTATTAAAACAAAAATATCTCAGCTGTTTTTTCCTTCTTTTCGTAGCATAGGAATGCACTGCACTGTATGAATGATTTAATATGTTTAAAATGTTTATAAAATCAACTCAAAACAGATTTTTCAACTTTTAAAAAAGTAATTGAAGTAGTCATTGAAACAATAGAAGTTGCTTTTTAGCATTTATCAAATGCACCATTAGCAAGTTTGCTGGTGACCAAACTGGGAGATTCTCTAGACTCTCTTGAGGGACAGGAGGCCCTGCAGAGGGATCAACAGATTGGAGCATTGGGCAATAATTAATGGCATGAAATTTAATGTGTCAAAAAGCCAATTTCTGGGCACAACTATAAACTCCGAGAGGAATGGCTGGAAAGCAGCCTGCATGAAGGGATCTAGGAGTGCTGTTCGAGAGCAGGCTCAACATCGCTAAGCAGTGTGTCCTGGCAGTAAAGAGGGGAAGCCGCATCCCGGGGTGCATCAAACACAGGAGAACCAGCTGGTTAAAAGAGGGGATTATCCTGCTGTACTCAGCATTAGTGCCACCTCACCTTAAGTAGTTCTGGGCCCCAAAATTTAAGAAGGATGTGAAGGTCCTTGAATGCATCCAGAGCAGGGCAACAATGCTGGTGAAAGGGCTGGAAGGAACGCCCCGTGAGGAGCAGTTAAGAACTTTGGGCTTGTCTAGTTTAGAAAAAAAGGGGGCTGAGGGGTGACCTCATTACTCTACAGCTTCCATAGAATGGGAAATGGAGAGGGAGATGCCAAGATCTTCTCACTGGTGTCCAGTGATAGGATCCACGGGAACGGTTCAAAGCTGTGCAGAGGATATTTCGACTGCACTCTAGGAAGTGTTTATTTACTGAAAAGGTGGTAAAACACTAGGACAGGTTTCCTAGAAACATGGTTGATGCCCCAGCCTGTTAGTGTTTAAGAGGCATCTGGAAAATGCCCTTAGCAACATGTTTAACTTTTTGTCAGCCATGAATTAGTCAGGCACTAGCTGATCGTTCTAAGTCTCTTCCAAATGAAACATTCCATTCCACTCCACATTGCTTAAAACCCCTCACTTACCCCTCAAGAACTTTTTGTCTTAACAGTACCAATGTGACAGTGGTTTACTCCTATTTGTAGTCAGCGCTTAGGTACAGTCTATTCAACACAAACAAATTACCACATCTTTAACATTAGAATTTGTCTTTCCTCATTCAAGTCATAGGATGATTCTTATGAGCCAGTTCTAATTGACATGGTTAAAATTTTAGTTTCATCTTGGTATTTTTGAGAAAGTTGTTCCACAAAGCTGTAGAAGAGTAGCATGGTATTTCTAGTGCTGTTGTGCCCTGGTTCCCTATAGTCTGCACTGTAATAGCCCCAGTCCCTAACCACAACCCTTGAAATGGAAAGAACTTCTACATGTTCTCTGAATGGGGTCTCCATCTCACCTCCATTGTCCACAGAACCTGCAAGAATTTAGTTGTCTTTAAATTGACCGCCTACTTTAAGATGCATCTGAAATTATTATATAAAAAAAAAAAAAAAGTTGAGTGGGAGTACAGGTTGAAAGATAATTAATGCGGTTAAGTTTTCCTCCCTTAAAAACCTGGCTGGGAAAAAATAAAAACCCCTTCCAATTCTACTTTGCACTCATAGTTTTTTTGTCATTGCAAAAGAAGGGCTTTTCATTTCGACTTCTGTCTTTCACTTCATTATCTTCTATCCTATGCAGGTTCTGTGAGAACATTCGTCTTTGATTTCCTTGTTTGGTACACCTGGAACAAACCTCTAGTCCTCCACAGATTCTTCTGTATCAAAACTACTTCTGACAATTGGTTTCATTCAGAGCACGGCAAAAGAAACTGGCTCCTGCAGAAACTGTCAAGGGCAGCTTACAGGAAAAATCGCCAACATGGACATTTCTTGACCTTTTGTCATTCTTTGACTTCTGAGCCTTTACAGCATCCAGGCTCCACTCATCATTGCACAGTTTCAGTCAACCTGGAACAACCTTGATACATCTTTGAGAGGAAAAATGTTTTATTGAAGCAACTTTTTCTTTGAGAAGAAAACAGTTTTACTCTGAATAAGAACCTCTTTTACAGAAAGGTAGGAACCAATATTAGTGATATACGTTCCAAGAAATCAGTGCTCTTTCAGATGATCACGTAGTATTAAGCTGTTTCTGCAAGATCATTTCCTCTGCACAATTTCAAGGATAAAATTGGAGAATGAAACGAAGATTAAAACATAGGGGCAGAGAAAGGGCTGCTAATATCTGGAATAACTTGACTAGTCAAATGAGAGAAGACAATTAACATAGCATCAGCTGTGAAGTTATTTTTACGATTACAAAAATCAAAACAAAATTATCTCTCTTCCAGCAGTGTGTTTAATGCCCTCAAACTCAGCAAAGGTAAAATGTGCCACAGAAGCCTGATGCCTCAAAGCATCAGATTCTTCCTTTGAAAACTGTCCAGAACAGCTGGTCTTACCATTCAGTAGTGCTATTTCATTAAGCCTTTCCTTCTTTGTATGAAAGAGTATCTTCAATAACTTTTTGTGTATTCTTGAAAAGCATGTTAAGCAGATAGCAGATAATATAAAGGCAAATAATTTGTGAAGTAATTCCTTTCCTGTAGTGCCAATGATTATGTTAATACAGCATTACAAGATAAAGTTCCATAATACAAATGCACAAAAAACAGACATTCAGCTATTCATGACCATTAAAATGAATTCATGTTAGGCAAAGATCTTTCATAGGAGATTTTGAAAACAAGAGGACTCCAGTAATAACACACTAAGATACTTTTTAAAAGAACAGTGGCTCTTTATGTGCTCTTGCCAACATTTCATCTCCTCATTCAGCCCAGCGCTACATTTAAAGTTGTGTTATCTCCGAACACCAGCCAGTTGCTACTAATAAGTCCTGGGGTGATGCCACCAAATGTTGTTGCAGATTTACACAGCGCAATCTGGTTCATTCTACACCTGGTCTCCACTGCTTCAGTGATTTTTAGGGAACCATCACTGGTGAAATCATACATTGCAAAACCACTAAGGGGTAGGAAAATACTAAGGAAAAACCTTTACCTATCCTCCAACTAGTCATCAGCAACAAGAGTCCTGGTAGAACAAGAGAATGAATGCACTATTTGTAGAGTGTTTGTTGTCCTTCAAAACAGCAGTGCTATCTTACATATTGTATAATTTGAGAATTAAGTGTCTCCGATACTGACACTGCTACAGAAGCACCACAAAAATAATCCTAGGAATCCAAATGAGCTGAAGCCAGTACTTGAGGAATATCATCACGCTGACAAAGTGTTTCTTAATGAAATATGGAGGATTCCTAATATCATAAGGATGCTCTTGAATGAAGATAGGATGTATGTGACCTTTTGATTTCTTTGTTGTCTATTCCTTATGCAGAGTTTTGTTCACTTTCCTCTGACTAGATAACTAAAATTAAATAACAGGAAAATTGCTGGTGTAATTATTTGAAATTTTTGGATTTCTGAACAGTTTGAAATGAAGTATAATTAAACTTTCTATTGATTAGAAATAAATTGCCATTACTCTGTGAATGACATAATGTGCCTAAACCTTGTGATCCACTACTGTATAATTAATCCTTTTAATTCTATTCTTCTTTAACAAAAGTGTTTCAAACATTACTCCCAAGAGTGAATCTTGTTTTCCAAACTAAACTGACAAGCAGACATTAAACAGGACCTTATCCTAAAATGTATACTTTAAAATAGCCTTGAAATTATAAAACAGATACTTGTACATCACAGAAAGGGTCACTGGGCACTGGCAGAGGCTGCCCAGGGAGGGGATTGAGTTGTCATGCCTGGAGGTGTTTAAGGGACAGGTGGATGAGGTGCTGAGGGTCATGGTTTAGGATTTGATAGGAATGGCTGGACTTGATGATCTGGTGGGTCTCTTGCAACCTGGTTATTCTATGATTCTATGAATCTTCTCTAGGCTAGAAGACTTATGCACTGTATATTATCTTCTGTATATTCTTCTACTTCCATTCAGACTTTCACCTGCTTCTTAAGACCAACAGTATCCCCAACAAAACGAATCAGTGATTATCAGAGTAAAAAATGGAAAAGCATAGAGAGCAAACAGTTAGATCAATAG
>WAAB01007918.1:0-35860 GCA_013389865.1 Piaya cayana
TCCTGCACTTGGGGTACAACAAATACCCACATTCATTTGGATAAATAAAGCTTTATTTATGGATGCTTTCCAAAAAAGTTAAGTTTTCACCTCAAAGTTGAAGATATAACTATTTTTCCTCCACTCTCACATCCCTCATGCTTGCAGGCTTTGTTTTCTTCATGTTACCTGAAGTAGCCTTTCTGTTTTATTTTTTTCCAGATTTTTGGAGCACAAAACTGTGAATCACTTCTCACAGTTTCAGAAGTTTTACAGTCACTTTTCAGAAATATATGAGGAGCAACTGGGCCAAACCAGGAGAAATGAGAAGGAAATAGACTCTAATATATGGGTCTTAAGCCTTCACAAATGCTAGGAAATCACACAATGTTGGTAGTGGCAATTACAATATTTCAATTTTGGTATAAAAATAAGGAACGTGCATGATAAGGAAAACACTTATGGTCACAGCAGGTATAATTGTTGCCTTATTCTTTCCTTATTTTGTTGTTGTTTCTGTCAACAAGAAATGTTAAAAGACAAACTGATGAGGAGAGTGAGAATGTGCTGCTAAAACTTCATTATTAATACAACTTACATACCTATTGTTGTGGGTTTTTTGGTTGCTGGGGTTGTTTTGTAACATGGTTTACCTTTCCACTGGGCAATAGCAAACCACTGAATCTTAAAAGGACACATTCCTCATGAGGGAAATTGTTTGTGTTAAGTGTCAGAATATTTTATTTTACATACAGCAATTCTGAGAGTGATAGTCAAGCAAAAAACAACTAATTCTCTCCCTTTTCCTCTTTAAAAAGTCACTGCAGCTGTCCTGTCTGAAGAAACAAAAGTCACCTCTGGAAAGAAACTTAGTCAAAACCAACCAATCACATGAAAACTTCTGGAATAATTTGTTTTCCTCCTTCAGAGTTTCCTTTCTATCTAAGAGCTCCTAAGTAATTTTACATCTAGGTTATTTATTTCCTAATTATATGAGCCTCTGTGAACAATGAAAGTTGCCCAAAGAAAGAAGATTTGACAGAGGAGAGTAACATGACTTTAGGCGCTATATAGAGAAATGAAGACTTGGAAAACTACTTAAGATTATCTAACAATGCAGCTCAGAAGTTGGGGACTTTTTGCTAAATACTGCGGGTGGTGGTTAACTAATCTGTGTAAAATTCTAAAGTCACAGGCAAAGTTCACAGTAACTGTTGAAACAGAGGTTGCTCACAGATAAGCATGAATGCATGGTGCTATCTCATGGGGGAAAGAAAAGAGAAATATCTTCTGTCACTATTTGACATTTACTTTTTCAAGTTCATTCATTCTATGTCATTCAAAATTACTCTTGTAGCTATCTGCACTACAGAGCAGAAGTCTGTCTGACAGAGCAACAGGAAAACATGCACAACTGATATTTTTTTATTTATCCTAAGTGATTTGAAAGAATGAGATAACCTGTATATTCTATTTAGATGACAAGAAAGAAATAATTCTGTGAAAATGTATGTCCTTCCATAATTGTCTTGGTAACTTTTAAGGATCAGATAACTAACAATAGGTCTTCTTGACACTACTTTATCAGCTTGGTTGATGCAGATTCAGTAAACATACATCTATTCTTGTAGGTAAATCCTAATTCCAGGTATTGATTTTCTTACCCAAAATCATGACTGCTTTTAAGTCAAACATTACCCTGAAAAATTTCTTAAATGGGTTTGTTTTGTTTTGGTTTGGTTTTTTGCTTAGAATCAGATTTGGTTCAGTTTTCTTTTGGTTTGTTTCTTTTTTTAAATATCTCTGTATTTTTAATGTTGAGTGCAATGTGATAAGAAATAAAAGAGATAAAATCAGATACTATATACCTTTAAACTAGTAAAGTGTTTCAAAAAAATTCCAATATCTTACAAAATTCCATCTAAAAACTTCTCATAAGAATAATTAGCAATTGTTTGCTCCTCTCTTATATCACAAACATTTTAAAAGTAGAATGCAAAGTTATTTCTTTGTACACACAGAGTTTGTACTCTGGAAGGATGAATTTAGGAACCTAACCAAGCCTGGCATTTTCTGATCCTCCAGAATTATAGACTAACAGTCCTCCTGTGGTCTGTGAGAGATCGTGGTAAATCCCCAAAAAGCAAGCAAAGCCCGAGGATATTTTTGTTTGAAGGCTGAACACTAAATAGGGGGATGAAGGAAGAAATGAATTAGTCTTCTGTTTTCCATCCCTGAAGACACTACTGCCATGAATCTCCAGGTATGTGATTCTTTTCCTACCAACTGTCAGGCTGACCTGTGGTTGCACAAAGGCTGTGGTTTTGATGGCACCACAGGGAGTGTATTGCTTTAACTATTAAATGTGTGGACTTCTGACCTGATTTATTTTTTTCTCAGACTTCTTTCTGGTAAAATACTGTGTGTAGATTAGGGAGTGTCTCAATAAACTTGAAGAATGAGTAGAGCTTAATATAATAGGTCTTGACTGAAATGCTTCTGCACTTAGTAACTTTTGCTGTAAAGCTATTGATTACAGGATTATGTTATCTTGAATTTTAAACTCTGTTCTTAGTTGAAAAGGGTGGTTCAGGTTTTCTGCAAGTGCCTAATGCCCCAGACAGACCATGTAATTGTTGTTAGTTCCTAATGTTGCTTCTGATCAATGGTCTACATTCTGCAATATTCAACTTATCCATGGTTATTTGTCTCAGATCTTTAACAGGAACTGATGGCAGAAGTGATTGTTTTCTACATTTCTCCTTCACTACATTGGCAAGATGTTGGAGAGAACTGAGATGAAAATGTTAAGACAAATAAGATGTCACAGCTCATGACATTTTTGTGTCTATGTGCAGCAGAAGAGATATGAAAAACATCCAGATGTTGCATTCAATTTTTTTTAAGGTAATCTTAACTTTTTCTAGGGATTTTACTTAAAGGTAGAAGTAGCATTCCATATTTAATGGAAAGCTCAATAAGGTGGCTTTGTTTTCCTCATAATAGTGAAGAGTGAACATATATTATAGAAATCCTATTAATACACAACCTGCTGTTACATTGATCTATAGTTTGTCAACAAACTTATCTAGCATGAGATTTTGTTTACTTGTGCCTATTATTAAAATCCCAACACATAAAGGAGTTTAATAACTACTTCTTCATGCAGTTTGAGCCTGTCAAAAATTATTATGTGCCTTACTTTAAGATTGTCATCACATGAAGACACAAGGAAATAACCATGTTTCTACTATATATATATTGCTTGTTATTTTTTAAGTTTTCAGTGGAATTCAGTGTTCTAGAAGACTTTTACCCTTTTAAGTAATTGTGTTTCTTTCTTAGTATTCTCATAAAAACAGTTTCAAAATCATTTAGAAAACACTTAAAACTGTGGTAAACTTCTCTTCATCATTATGTCTGTCTGACACTTCTCCAGGCTAAAAAAACCCAGTTCCCTCAGCTGCTCCTCATAAGACTTGTTTTACAATCCCTTCAACAGTTTCATACTATGGCCATGAGAAGTCTTAAAGAAAAAAATTTATTAAATTAATGTCAAAGTCAAATTGCAAATAGTTAATGGCAATATAAATAACAAATATTTTCCAGCTGAAAAATCATAGAATCATAGAATCACTGGGTCGGAAAAGACTCATTGAATCATCGAGTCCAGCCATTCCTATCATTCCTATGATACCTATGAATGTATGATTCCTATGATTCCTATGAATCAGGGTCTGAAACTTTCTGTAAAAATGCATTTAAAATTGCAAAGAAGATAAAGAGCTTTCTCTAACTTACTTATAAGCAGAGGAAAAGATTCAGCTTTGAAGATGTTCACTGTTTTGAGTATATTTTAATAGGTATGCTAGTGTGTGGTTTATGAACATCTCTGCTCTGTAAGAATTACAAATGTATTATGACAGTGTGCATGGTACATTGGGAGTTTCACTGAATCCAACTATCATCCCCTGGAGTAAACTCTTCTTAACAACTTTTTTGTTGTTCTTGCTTAATCAAATGCAGTTGTATTTGCAATGCCAAACTGACTAGTTTGGGAATGATGGCATAACATGTTCTAATGGTGTCCCTGTTTTCTTTCAAAGTTAATAGAAAAGCATCATTATCTAAAAAGTAGTAAAAGTAGTAAAAGGTAAAAAAAGCATCAGATTTTTTTTAATGTTTTAAAGTAAGATATTGCAAGAATATAGAAATGTGGGATGTTTATTTTATGGCATTATATACAAGAAGATTTCTCATCTGTAAGAAACATTCTTACGAAACCAGCTTGTTAATCTTGACATGCAGTATCTACATCTATATATAAAATTCATTGAAAATTCAGTAAACACACTGAAAGCACAAGATAAGAGCTCAAAGTTTCAGAAGAAATGGGAGTTATACACACTACTGAGCACACTAAATCAACAATCTGGAAATTGTCCAGTATAAAATTAAACTCTTTTTCAAGTACCCTGAATGTAAGTAGGCTAGAGTAATATATAACAGAGAGATAATGTTTGCCCTACAACCCAGCTGAAAAAAAACCCAACCCTTTTATAAATTCTTAAGAGTGACATCCACTGCACTTAAGTCTTGGAATTTATGACACACTTGGATTTCCAAGTATCAGCTGAAAGAAACAACAGCAGTCTCAACAAGGTAGTGTAAAGGAAAACTTCCTTCTATTTTCATTTTTAACTGCTTTTCATCTTGAAGGAAGTCAAGGAACTTCATACCTTGCAGAAGAAGGAGGAAGTAAGACAAATGTACTGTAGGAAAACAAGGTGTCTTCCTAGCCCACTGTTTTGTAGCCAAAATAAAAACAATTATTTTTAAAAAGTGTCAACATACATGATGCATCCCCTGGATTTTCCAGACTGAAAAAAAGGGAAGATTTTGAGATTCCATGCATTATAAAAGATATCTTTGGTTTTACTTATATAAATACTAGTGGTTTTCACAGTGCACCCTTGTTCCATTAATTATCTATTGATGAACTCTTATAATCTTACAGCAAAGAATTCCTCAGCCTAATTACAATGTGTCAGTAAAATCACTTCCATCTGATTGTTTTGAACCTGTCTCCTCCTAGCTTTAATTTAATTTGCTATTACCTGTGCTGAAGCAGAATGAAACATACAGGGGAGCTGGAGTTGAGGGATGTGGCGTTGTTTAGTCTTGAGGAAAGAAGGGTGAGGGTAAATCTTATCACTTTCTACAGCTACCTGAAAGGAGGTTGCAGCAAGACAGATGTTGGTGTCTTCTCCCAGGTAACAAGTGATAGGGAAAGAGGATATGGCCTTGATTTGTGGCAGGAGAGATGTAGATTGGACATTNGTGGGGTGGAGTGGGAGCACTGAATACGTTGGGTATGCAGGCGGAGAGGGAAAGCATCAGCAGTTTAATAGGAACAGTTGGACTCGATGATCCGGTGGGTCTCTTCCAACCTGGTTCTATGATTCTATGATTCTATGGTAGTTACCATCCCTAGAAGCATTTAAAAGACATGTGGACATAGCACTTAGGGATATGGCTTAGTAGTGAACTTGTCAGTGGTAGACTAAGGGTTGGACTTGATCTTTTAAAACCTAAAAACTCTATGATTGTGTAATTCTATACTTCCTAATTGCCTTTTCCATGTTACTCATGATATTTCACATCTCTACCCTTTTCCTCATTACACCGTTATTTTCCTTACTTTTTTTTCTATATTTCTTTTTTTTTTCAAGGTTTAGAAACAAAAAAAACCCAAATGAACATGCAACAACTATGCACAGAAGTATTTGATACAGAATTCATTCTAAACCTTTAATTACCCTTGACACCTCTCTCTAACACATTTCTAATATTATGTGTTTTCTGAGGAGAAAAGGCAAGAATGCTACAAGGTCTTCAAGATGAGAGAGAGACATGGGCGTACACAATGACAAAATAACGGTCTGTTCTCTACAAATAAAGATTAATGCAACAAGGCAACAGTATAAACTTCTCTCAAGATCACTGTGTCTTCAAACAAACTTCTTGTGCCTGGTGTTAAATGAATCTATCACATTGAGTTACTAATTACAACGTTTTTGTAGAAGTAGATGTTCGATTTCTCTCTATGTATTGAACCATATCATGTTCTTATTGAAAAGTTGGGTCCTGTTAATTTCAGATACAAAATCTCTTGCCTAAACTGTAGCTCTGTGAGTTTCACCACTCTAGAAGTTTATTCTCAGATCAGTTTTAATCTATAATTTCAAGTGATGCAGATATTTTACATTCTCAAACTGTAGGTGATGGCATCAGGTTGAGACATACTTGGAACTAGTTGGGAACAAATTATTTCAAAAGAGACATGCTAGACATCAGGTGAACTTTCATCAAATATCTGAACACAGCAAGGTAACTTCTTTGATAATTCCCCATGTTTCCCCTGAAAATGTCATTCCATCTTCTCTGAGAGGTAAAATAAGACCAGTTTTGTGTCAACAGCTGTGCTTTGTCAAAAAAAGGCAACTTTGGGGGCTTTGAAACTGGAGTATCTTTTACTTAATTTACACTAAAACAACAGGATGTAGCTTTTTTATTAGAGAGGTGCATGGTCATCTCCAACTTGTGCAGCAGTACAATGTAAGCAAAATCCTGTCCCTGAACGCAGCTATATTTCATGAAGGCTGTCTTTGAATGATACATTATACAGTATTAGACAAAAATGAATGTCTTATCATCCAGATATATAAAACTTGCACAAGTGATAAAGGGCATACAGTAAACTTCTCTGTGTTACCTAAATGTCTGACTTCTTAGCTGTGCTAAGATTTGTAGATTTGATCTGACTTAACATAACTCCAGTAATATGCCTTTTTATGCATACGTTCACACCTGCAAAAATGAGTAATGTACCCCAGTACAGAAATTTTCTTTTACTAGGTACACTTAGGATCAGAAAGCCTTTTTTTTCTAGAAACACAGTATTGTTACTCCTTTGCCATAATTTTTGTCTCCTGGTGACATAAAATAGACATTTCATGCAGTATTTATCAAATTATAAATTATTCTTGTTGGTACATGATTTTTTCTGAGTTTTAGCTTGTCTGATTTATTTGTAGTTAATAGTATTTAAATTCTTTTATCCTGCTGAATCAATTAGTTTTAATCTCCTTGCTCTGTCTTATAAACTACATCCAAAGATGGGCTGTTCTTAGGAGAGCCTATGACAGTTGTTACAGGGATAATTATTTACTACATCCATCATTTATGGCTGACTCTCTGTAGGTGTCTCAAGGGACACCAACTGATGCACTGAAGGCTGAAGTCACCATCTTCACTGTTTTGCTATCTGTACATGTTGTCTTTAAATCATAACTATTTCATTCCTTTGTTGCTCATGACTTTTCCAGGGGACAGGCCTGTATTGTTCTCGTTCGCATCTCAATAATGTTTTCTGATTGTACTTTATGTTGTAAAAGCAATTCTTTTTCCTACTCTTTCTGTAGGCCTCCTAACCTAATAATCTGAAGGCAACCATATCTTTTGTGCCAATACACTGTTCATAATCTAATAATGTTGTTGTTTGTACATAGTAACAGATGGTGTGGCCTTTCTCACTGAAAATTTAACATTTATTTAGGTTTGTTTTATTACTTTGTTTCTGCAAGGCGGAGGAAGTTTTTGAACTTTTGTTTTAGAGCTGCAAAGGGAGTCTTTTTAAGCTGGAACATTTTTTATAGCACTCTCTTCATGTCAGCCATCATGCTTCCTTCGTATCTTTCTGTCCTTAATCACCTCAGAAGAGGTGCATCAATGCTTCCTTCGTATCTTTCTGTCCTTAATCACCTCAGAAGAGGTGCTTTTTCCCAAAACCCCTTTTTGCAGTTCCACACATGTCCCATTCCACTATTCCATTCACCACAAACCCTCAAATCTCTGCTGCTGTAACTGATGTTGATTCCCCTCCCCCAACCATAACCTATAGAAATGTATCTTTCATACTGACTTACCTTTTTGCAGCTACAACCATAATATTAATACAAGCCATTATGTGAGCCAGCTTGCAGAAACTCAGAAAAGAACTTGAACAGAGGAAGGGGTCATGCTCTAAGACTAAATTTATTTCCTCTCCTTTTTTTTTAATAGAGATGTGTGATTGTTCACATTATTAGGTGACATAAGAAGTAAGAATTTAACACAAATACTGAATATTGACATAAGGTAAAATTGAAAAAAAAATGATCAATGCTTTATGGACAAATATATTTGTTGAAGTTTGGGGTTTTTACTGGCTCAGAGAGTAATGGATTTTTCTTTTCTTTTTATATTTTTTTTTCTCATGAGCTTTCTGTTGTTTACAACTTCAGGTCATAATAAATCAACTTTCACTATTAGACACAGACCAAGGAAATATTTTAAGGTATAACTTTGAGAATGTTAGGAAGATGACCTTGATTCTATAGGCAGCACTGTCTCACTTAACCCAAAACAAGAAAAGGATATCAGTTGAATTAATATTTGATGCATCAATTTACAGAATTATTTCACAAAGGAATATGATTACAATTTGGAAAATCTTTACTTTTGGTATTTTGTGACTGTCAGTCATTCTTCCTCCTGCTTCCAATCTTAATGAATAAAGTGTACCAAAAATTTTAAGGGAATGGCCTCAAGCTCTGCCAGGGGAGGTTCAGGCTTGACATCAGTAAGAAGTTTTCACAGAAAGGGTTACTGGGCACTGGAACTGGCTGTCCAGGGAGGTGGTTGCATCATCATCCCTGGGGGTGTTTAAAAGACAGGTGGATAAGGTGCTGAGGGGCATGGTTTAGTGATTGATAAGAATGTTCGGACTTGATGATCCTGTGGGTCTTTTCCAACCTAGTGATTCTGTGATTCTGTGAAAAAGATTATTTTTTTCCTCTCATAGACTAGTACTTTGCCCAGTGCCTTCTTTGTACTTTGTACTTTCTAGATTGCGTAATATTAATAGTACCCTTTCTAAAGAGAGACTTGTTTGCACTTATTTCTCTTGTGCTTTCTTTTTCCATCTGTTTGGGTGTGAAATGCAGGCATCAATCTATAAGATTGTAGGCAACATTTTGGCATTTGAATGAAGGTTTCCAGTTTTTTAGTTTAACTTGAAATTGTATGTGGAATCTCATATATTACCTGAAAATGGTTCAGTTGGTGGCAACTTATATCCAAAAGTAGATAATGATAACAAGGACATTTTGATTTTGCTATACTGCAATACCTTCAATTTCTACAGTGGGGTAGTACTTGATGTACTCTAACATCTATTATTTTTAGCCTCTTTGGGTATTGTAATTATTTCTTTTATTTTCTTATTTTAAAAAATCATATAAAGATAATAAGTAAGAATTCCCTTGTGTAAGAACTTGGAAGACTTTTTTGTTTGTTCTGTGGTACTCTTCTAGCTAGACAATTACACCAGTGCTGATGGCTGTCGTGCAATGTATCAGATAAACTTTTGAAATAGTTCTGTTGGGTAATTGTTATGCTCCTGACATAGGCATAATCAAGGATATCTATAATTACATTGATTATTCATTTAATACTAGTGATTGATATAGGTTAAGTTATGCTTCTAGGTTTACAGAAGTCACAACAGAAATGCCTGTAGTCCTAGGTTATGAACTACACAGAACAAAGCTTTGAAAAATATTTTTATAGTCATTGAGTATGCAGTGTACAGTCGTTATGTAAATTACTTCCTTTAGCATATAAAAGTTTTGGGATTTACATAACTAGGGTATTTCTGTGGTTATGGATCAATAACTGTACAGCACCCTGTCAGTGTAATGGGATGAGTCCAATATGCTTAAGTATAACCTAGAAGAAATTTGAGTCTATTCAACTCATCATTGTCTTTTTCAATTTAATAATCAAACTTATCAGTAAAAATTGAGAGGAGGAGGAGAAGCAGGAGAAAAGAAAAATATTTCTACTGTTGATCCAGGACATATCTTAGGTGTACTGTTTGATGTAACTAGCCTGTTTGATCAGCTTTGGACCATCAGTTGACCTTTCTCTTCTAATACCTCCCAGCATTCATGTCTTTCAGAAATTATGGGGGTTTGCTTGCCTTAGCTATACTTATGAACACAGTGTTTATTATCCTTCTCACTGTAATGTCAAATTGAAAGGCAAACATTTGTTGTTCTATTGCCATCTCCTTTCAATATATCAAAGGTTTAAACTGTGAACTCTATGTATACTTAAGGATCCTAAGCATATGAATTGAAGTTGGGTATTGCTGTTCTTTGTCAAGTTAATACTAGTCAGAAAGCAGACAATAAGGTCACTTCAGGTAAGGTTAGTACAATTGATCTTTCTTTATTGCTTTGGGTAGGCTCAGTGAGGTCACTAAAGGGAAGAAATGCAGCTGACCACTGGCTTTTATAACCTACAAAACAGAAGTGTGTCATGGATCATGAGCAGAGCAATAACAGTTTTGCCTAGAAATGGAAATTCAATTCTCAGCTTACAGTTAATGAGACCATTATCGTTTTCTCCATAGTTCTGAACACTTAGAGGCTGTTGTGCTGAATCCTAACTGATTTGTATCATTATGTTCTGTAAATGACGGAAATTAGCATAAATCGCCTGAAATGTGCCATTTGAAATGCAGTGCAGAATGATGCTGAGGATATTTTTCCGCTTTGCAAAACATTAGTATATAATGACTTTACATCCCTTGTGCTAATATTCCATGTATGTAAATGTTAAATGCTGCCAACAAAAATTATAAAGTAGAAAAGTTTGTTTGCTTTGTGTCACATTTATCCTGGTAATGAGGGATAAATTGTGTTGGGCAGGAAAAACACTACTAGTTAAAGAGCCACAAAATACATGAATAGTTATTATAGTTCATACAGTTCCATATTCTGGCTAAGCTCAATATAGGGAATTTATGGTAACATATTTTTCTAAGAAGCTATGTTTATGATGAAAAGGGATCTAACACCAAAATTTTTCTCTCCATCTTTGGGAGTAAGGCAAGGAATCATAAGCTGGCACACTGGTCTTTATGGGTAACTGAAGTTTCTCCCCGAAGTAGCTTGAAAAATTCCTTGGGAGGAAAAAATGTCATCCATTTAAAGCACACCAAGTGGTCCACCTGTCTGTTAAATGTAACCAGTTGAAGAAGAAAGTTATCATTATTTTCACATGTAGTTAGAATACTTGTAATGGTTTAAAAAAAAAAAGAAGAAAAGTTGCAATGAGTTGAATGTGCTGAAGAACAGTGCTCGTTAAATTATCGTATAGAGATTCAGCTTTGACTACATTTGGACTAGAACTGCATAAAAATCTTTTCATGTAATAACAGAAAAATTTGAACACTCTTCTGTAATGTTAGATTCATTCTCTTTTATCAACCTGCCAAGATTCCCTTTAACCTATTTCATTCATCAACAATTCTCCTTTATATTAAGCCTCTTTGCCTTACCCTCCCAATCCATGATGAGAAAATATTAAGAGAGAAATTTATTTCTCCACTCCCTAAAACTCTGAATATCTGTTCTGTGTGCATGTATATGGATTTAATGGTACAGAATTATCACAAGGTTCTATATACCACCAGCTGTTTACACAATTATAATTTCTAAGAAACATACCATCCATCTTCCTCCAGAGGTGGTCTTCTCTTAAAAAACTCTGAACCATGTCTGCATAAATTTTTTTCTATTATCTCAAAATCTTATGAAACAAAGATTGTTGCCTTCAAGCTTCAAATAAAAACAAACTGTTTATACTTGAAACCTCACAGAAAAAAATAGCATTTTCTGCATCAAAACATGAGTTTAAAATATCTTCCCTTTCATCTAGCTCTCTTCCTAAAACTGAAGCAATGCACCCAAAAGTATATATTATAAGGTATTGAATACTTATTTGGCAAATTTATAAGAACAAAATCTTTACTATTTAGTACTACTGAAAATTCCTATATTTCCATAACTTTCCATATTTCCCCTTTCATTTCTGAATAATTTTCAAGTTGTATATTTGTGAACTATAAAGGTGTATATTTGTTCTTCAATACCAAGTTGGATTTACTTTATATGTGTGGCTTTGACTGGATAAAATTGCAGTTCTTGTTGACTAAAAATTTAATACAATTTGTAATGCCCTACTATGTATTTTTAAAGAGATAGACAAAAAAAATCTATGGAAATTGTACTGAAAATTTAGTCCCTTCATTTGAAATGCATGATAATACCTGAGACTTGGCTTTTGAAATAATTTTAGTTGTTACTAACAACGAGAAAATGTGTTCTTGCTCCTTCTATTCTCTATTTCCTAGATATCACCTGTTTCTTTTACTCTAGGCAGCATTTTTGAAGATGAATATTCTTGGATAAAATATTGGAAATATGCAGCAACTTTCCCTATAAGACTTCATGCTTCTTACTCGCAACAATATTAGTTCAGCATTTCATATGAACTTCTTTCTTTGTCACATAATGGAAATATATATAATTATTCTTCACTTTCGGTAGCAGTATTTTTTCCATGGGTCACAGGTACATGGTTAATTTTACTGGTTATCCTTTTGATTTTAAATTTTGATTGTTTAACCTTTTATTTTTTGATTGGTTAACTTCCTATTTCAGAATAGTCTGGTACTCTCAATAAGGTCTCAGACCTTCAAAAACAATCAAATAAATATATATATTTTTTTAAGAAAAACAAAAAAAATAATGAAATGAAACTTCTTTACTTTTTACTTACCATAATTTATATTTTAGCAAGCACAAGTAAAATATACTGTTGAAAATACTGTATCACTCTCTATAAATTGTGATTTAATATGAAAGGTATACTCTTGATAGCCTCCCTAAACTTCNTATTTTTTGATTGGTTAACTTCCTATTTCAGAATAGTCTGGTACTCTCAATAAGGTCTCAGACCTTCAAAAACAATCAAATAAATATATATATATTTTTAAGAAAAACAAAAAATATAATGAAATGAAACTTCTTTACTTTTTACTTACCATAATTTATATTTTAGCAAGCACAAGTAAAATATACTGTATCACTCTCTATAAAATTGTGATTTAATATGAAACGTATACTCTTGATAGCCTCCCTAAACTTGATGTTTTCCCAAATTTCATTTACTTTAAAATTCTTTGGAAATTAAACAAGCATGTGGATAAGACAAACAATTTTAATGTAGCCTACTTGAATTTACCAAATTTTTTGTTAACAATGTTTCTCACTAAATGCTTTCAAGGATACTTGACAGTTGGAGTATGAGAGGGAAGGATTGAAAAATAGAATTAAAACAATTTAAAAAAAAATGAGGAAGTGATAGAAATCAAGAAAAAGCAAGGTCAGCTTCCTGTCATGAAGGAAATCCCACAAGGATCTGTAGGGATCTATGCCATTAAACCGTAGAAGTCATTAAAAAAGAATGATGAGATGATAAGGTTTTTTGACAATACCAAGTTCTGCAGGATTGTAAAGAAAGGCCGACTATCAACAACTGCAGAAAGACTTTACAAGTCTGAGCATTAAGATGCAGTTGAAATTTACCCTATTTAAATACTAAAGACCTTCCAGTGGATGAAACCAATCTGAGCTTTACATGTATGACAATAAATATTAACAGTTATTACCACAGAGGACAGGTGGTTTTCTTGCAAATTCAGCTCAGTGATGTCATGTCTGGTCACTTGATGAGAATTAGTGGTAATTTTAACAGCAAATCAAAGTCAAAAAAATAGTAGGGAAGAAACAGAAGAAAAATAACATTATATAATTGTATGAATACATGATCCATCTGCATTTGTGATTGCTGTATGCAGTTTCTTAACTGATACATTCATATAAAAATGAATATATTAAAACTGGAAAAGGTTCAAGGCAAGTTAAGAGATATGACTGAAGTGTGCGTAAAGAAGAATTAACTAAAACCAATCATCTTACCTGAAAAGCTTCTATACAATCCCTCATGAAGGGGATAGACAATCATGAGTGAGGTAGACAGCATGGATCGATTATATAGTGTTACCACAAAGAAATGAAGGATACATCAAATAAGCTAGAAGGAGGAAAGCATTAAATGTCTCCGTTCATGCTTTATTAATTATTATGATTAATAAGAAGATCAGTCACATGGTGAGTGTAATTATTAGTGTGTGTAAGAGTCCTCACTATGGATCAGTGTATGTCTAAGTGTGTAAAAACAGAAAAATAACTCCCTCCTTTTATAAAATGGTAATCTCTGTGTTTCGAGATGGTTAATACTCCATGCCCTCACTACGCTAAAGGTTATTAATCTTCATTTTACTGTGAAAATGGTTGTCTTTAATCTATATTATCATTTCTTCTTCAAGATCTAGAAAAAGTTCCTACAATTTTGGTTTTCTTTGATGTCTGAATGGATTTAAACTATTATTTTTAAAGTCCTGAAACAAATGTGAAGTAAACCTACAACCAAAATAGCAAGGATGAATGATTTCTGTTGAAACAGTAGTCATATTTGTCCAGTCAGCGCATGGTAATTTTACAGTATCTTACTGGATTCAGAACAAGATTTTGATTTGAACGCAGACAATTCATGCATTTGGCAGCTCATTGTCTGTACATGTTGCACTGCTACAACACCAGTTAGCAAGACACTGATAATAAGTCCTTTGATATATCAAAGTGATAGCGCCTAGTGTTCAGGAATCACTTTTGCCTTCACCCAAGCTGTTGTAGGCTAGCAGCTGTCAAGTCATGATTTAGCACTTGTGTGCCCCATCTGGCCTTTGAGGAGCAACACAAGGTAGCAGACAAGCTACTGGCATACAGCCGTCATTTATGGGATCTGAGCTAGTTGCACAAAGCTATCCTTTTATAAGCATTAGTGCATACTTGAATCTGTGATTCCTTCTTCAGGATTCTAAATTGAATGGAAATTAAGCAAAAGATGCAGTTTAAGCATTTTACAATGTCTGGATGTGTAGAATTCAAGGGGTCTCAAGATTAAATACTTATCAAAGGCCATAGGGAGTATGTAAACAAGTTTTTATTCCCTTCAAAACTGGCCAGATATGATTTCCTTTTCAGTTTAAATTTATTTAGGTCTCGATATGCTACCATAACAGTTTGATACTTTGCATGCTGAGTAAGAAGAGACATATTCTTTAAGTTCAGCTATATTGTGTCTTTTCAGTAGGACAGCAAGTATAGGTTTAAACATTTTCCCTCAAAAACTATTTTCCATTTTGTTTAAGTAGTATTAAGGGGCAAATATTGATATTACTTTTAAGATCTTAGGCAGCTGAAATGAAAGGGGTTTGCAAAAGCGACAAAGCTGCATATTACCTCTCTACAGCTTAACCCATGCATCATTACACAGACAACTCTGGATTTTCATATTCCCCAGGTTAGAATCACTGATTAGCTTTTCCTCAAATTTTAAGTGAAGATGGAGATAGCTTTATTAATTTTTAATAAGATTTGGTAATTTTTACCAATATGTTTTGCTTTCATTTCATTCTGACTTCAAAGGTAAGATCAATTTCTAAATAAATTAAGGCATAAGAAGAAAAAATGTTACTACATTCCTTGATCAGAAATTACAGACACAAAATAAATATGGAACGAAAATGCTTTCTCTGTTAGTCATCTAAAAGTTGGTGAAAATTACTGCCAAACAGTTATACAATTCTGTGTGCAGCCATCCACTTCTTAAAATCATAGCACCCTTTGTTTGGAAAAGTCCTTTGAGATCATTGAGTCCAACTGTACCTGCCCACTACTAAACTACACCCTTGAGCATGTCATCTACCCATCTTTGAAATAACTCCAGGGATGGTGACTCAACCACTTCCCTGGGCAGCCTGTTCCAGTGCCTGATAACTCTTTTGGTGAAGATATTTTTCCTGATGTCTAATCAAAAGCTCCCCTGGTGCATCTTGAGGCCACTTCCTCTAGTCTTATCACTAGTTACTTGGGAGAAGAGACCAACACCCACCTTGCTATGGCCTCCTTTCAGACAGTTGTAGAAAATGATAAGGTCTTCCCTCAGACTAATTTCTCCAGGCTAAATAACTCCAGTTCCCTCAGTCACCTCTCACAGAGTTTGTTCTCCAGACTCTTCACCACCTTGTTACCTTTCTCCAGATGTGCTCCAAGACCTCAATGTCCTTCTTGTAGTGTGGATCTGAAACTGGACACAGTATTCAAAACGCAACCTCACCAGTGTTGAGTACAGGGGCACGATCACTTCCCTGGTCCTGTTGGCTGCAGTGCTTCTGATACAGGCGTGATGCCATTGGCCTTCTTGGCCACTTGAGCACGCTGATGACTCATATTCAGCTGGTTGTCAGTCAACACACCGAGATCCTTCTCTGCCACTCTTCCTCAAGCATTTAGCATTGCATGGGGTTGTGTCCCAAGTGCAGATCCCAGCACCTGACCTTGTTGAACCTCATACAGTTGGTCACAGTCCACCCTGCCAGCCAATTCTTATGATGCTAGAATATATTTAAGAGAATAAAATTTTTGAAGTTAACATTTTGATTTAGAAAATGTACGATTAAATTGCAGAAAGCTGAGTTGCCATATCCCCCATGCCTTGTTAAGGTGTTTAACATCAAAATGCTAAGCAGAAGCCCAACTAAAAAAAGGAAAATTATTTACTTTTGTTTCAACTTACACAGTTTTTCTCAAGAACGTACCTGAAAAAAAAATCAAATAACAGTGTTTGCTGAGCTGGTTAATGGCTAGATTTTATCAAATATCGATAAAACAACAAAATACTATTTTCAGTGGTGGCAACTGGGATCATTTTTTTTCCAGAGCTAATGACAAACTATGCAAACATATTGAAGCTTAGGATATTTTTATTTGGCAAGTAACTTTTTCAAAGTTAGTACTTTCTACATTTGTCTTTTTTTTTTCTTACTTTGGGTTTGGTTTTTTTNACAGTCCACCCTGCCAGCCAATTCTTATGATGCTAGAATATATTTAAGAGAATAAAATTTTGGAAGTTAACATTTTGATTTAGAAAATGTACGATTAAATTGCAGAAAGCTGAGTTGCCATATCCCCCATGCCTTGTTAAGGTGTTTAACATCAAAATGCTAAGCAGAAGCCCAACTAAAAAAAGGAAAATTATTTACTTTTGTTTCAACTTACACAGTTTTTCTCAAGAACGTACCTGAAAAAAAAATCAAATAACAGTGTTTGCTGAGCTGGTTAATGGCTAGATTTTATCAAATATCGATAAAACAACAAAATACTATTTTCAGTGGTGGCAACTGGGATCATTTTTTTTCCAGAGCTAATGACAAACTATGCAAACATATTGAAGCTTAGGATATTTTTATTTGGCAAGTAACTTTTTCAAAGTTAGTACTTTCTACATTTGTCTTTTTTTTTTCTTACTTTGGGTTTGGTTTTTTTAAAATTATTTTATTTTCTTTCCTGAAATGTCAGTATAAGATGAACAGATAGATATTCTACAGTATTTCAGTTTCATACCAAAGTTTCTGCAGCCTGGTATTTTTTTGCTGTATATTTTTTTATGGCTTCCATCATCTCTCTGTAACCATTTGGCATAGGTCTAGAAAAGCCATTTGCCTAAGAAACAAAGGCACCCTCTGGTTCAGGAAAAGGTGTCAAAAGATGCCTGTAGCTATAAGGAGAATTAATCTTACAGTTTCTCAAGCTACAACTATGATGCACATCATAATTAACTCAGGCTCAGACTGCCTATCAGCCCCTGCCATCCTTGTAGTTCTGCTTCGTACTTTTCATGAGCCAGGACTGGCTGCTATTTGCATGCCTGCATGCACCTTTCCCCATCTGGATGCATTTTCCTCAACTCAGATATTCCCCTAGGGAACAGCACTTCTAGAGCATGCACATTCCTAATCTTCAGCTTAGCTGCATTAATTTTCCTTGTCTTCTACCTAAAAGAAAAAGCACAGAATACAAAAATGTATTTATGTGGAGATTATTCTTTTCACAATGCAAGAGAATCTGAAATATGTTAACATTGTTTCTTGAGAAACATAGAATGGGATATAAATTTGGTATAATCACAAGTTGGTGTAGAAGAGGAAGGGTACCTCATGCAGCTTTGCTGAAGGAGGAAGACATGAAAGATGACTCTACATGTTCATACAGTAAATTCCTGGTTTAGGAACATCTAAACAATTGACATATTTTCAAAATTTAACCTTGTGATGTGAAGATCTGAAATTTGATAACTCCACTAATGTACTTGTATTGATATAGAGAAGACGAAGTTCTGCTTTAGACAGCCTCCAGGAAATTGTTTCCATCAGTTCCCAGGATTTTGGAGTACTGATCAGATGTGTATGAGTATTAGTTTGTTCCTGTGGCGTGGCTGTATGTTAGGAACTTTGCATCATTTTCTCCTGTTCACACTGATTTCAGTAAGTTCTGACTCAAACCTGGATAGCTTAGATATAGATCAAGCTGTTGAGCTAACCCTTACAGGCACACAATTACAATGTAATGCCTACATGTTAGACCATTAAACTCCATCATAATAAAAAAGAGATTCTAGAGAAATTAAAATTTTTAAATGGGTATTATTGTTGCTTTGAAAGTAGAAATGGTTAGCACATTTTCCAGAGAAATACTTTTGTTCAAGCATGAAAGAAACAGATTTCAGGAAAAAGTTTAGAAGATGGGGTTTCTCCTGGGTTTTTTTGTGTCTTTCTGTCAGTCTCCCCCAAACTGCCAATACTGAAATGTTTCACTGTCTGTATTCAAAACAACTTTACTTTATAAAATACAAGTTTTTATTTCTATGGCTAAAATTACTTTTATTTTTTTTTTCTCATGTTAAACTTTGATTTTCAAAATTATCTATTCACAAAACCTTTGTGGGTTTGGGTTGTTTTATTTTTTAATTCATGTTTCAGTTCAGGAGTATTTTCAAATTCTGAAGCATTGCTTAAAATAATAACATAACCAGTGTACTTCACAACCATGGAGATAGAGTTCCAATGCAGAAGACAGAAAAACAAACAAAGATAAAAGAGATGCATTTAACACAGCATGAAAATAAAATATGTATATTGGATTTGTGTGGCAAGGTTTTGGCTTTGGGGGAGGCTTCTGTGAAAAGATACTGGAAGCTTCCCCATGTCCCATAGAGTCAATGCCTACTGTCTCCAAGATGAGCAGCCCGCTGGATAAGACCAAGATAATCAATGACAGTGGTAACATCCGTATGATGACAGACATAAGAAGGAGGAAAAAAAGTGAAAATATATGAGAGAAACAACTATACAGATGCCAAGGTCAGCAAAGAACAGGGGGGAATATGTGCTCCAGGTGCCAGAGCAGAGATTCCCCTGCAGACTGTGGCAAAGACCATGGTGAGCCAGACTGTCCCCATGCATCCCATGGAGGTTAATGGTGGAGCAGATATCTATCAGCATCCCATGGAAGACCCCACATTGGAGCAAGTGGATGGCTGTAAGAGCCTGTGATGCCATGGAAAGCCCACTCTGCATCAGGATAATGTCAGGATCTGTGGCCCTGTGGGGAAAGGAGCCCATGATAGAATAGGTTTGCTGGCAGGACTTGTGAACCCATGAGTGACCCACTCTGGAACAGTCCGTTCCTGAAGGACTGTATGGAAAAGACACACACTGGAGCAGTTAATGGAGAATTGTAGCCCATGGGATGGATTCAAGTTGGATAGGGAGGGACTCTGTGCTGGAGCAATGAAAGAGTATAAGGAGTCCTCCCCATGAGGAGAAAGTACCAGAAACAACACATGATGATCTCACCACAACACCCGTTCTCTGTTGCCCTGTACTGCTGCAGGGAGGTGTTACAGAAAATTGTGAATAAAGTTGAGCCCAGGAAAAACGGAGGGTTGGGGGGAAATGATTTTTAGGATTTGGTCTTATTTCTCATTCTCTTACTCTGATTTACTGGCAATAAATTAAATTAATTTCAGCAAGTGGAGTCTGCTTTGACTATGACAGTAGTTAGTGAGTAATCTCCCTGTCCTTATCGCGACCCATGAGTCTTTCATTTTATACTCTCTCCCCTGTCCACCTGAGGCAGGGAAGTGATAGAGAAGCTGGTGGGCAGATGGCATCCAGCCAGGGTCAATCCACCAGAGTGTGATTAAAATTAATGGTGAGTTTTCCACTAGAAAAAACCCAGAATATAAACATCTGAATACTTTTGTACCACTTTGTTTATGTATATTAATATCTTCTTATAGTTTCCAATGACAATTTTGTAATATTGCTAAAACATACAGCTCCCAGAAAGGAGGCAGATGCAGGAAATGAATGAACGTTTGTGCTTCATCACCTTGAATAGGTTTTCAATAAAGATTTGCAGCCATAATAGAAGGGACTGAATAACTAAATCAAGAACCTGAACACATGTGATAATATTCCAGAAGAAGGACATTTCAAAATATCATCACACAAGTAAATAAAATGAAGATTTCTGGTGAACAGGGCAACTGACAGAGAATGAAACTGGGCACACTCAATCTGTGAAAAAGTGGAATTTCTAAGACAATGATTTAGAAAATTTCTGATTTAAAACCAAATAAATTTGTTTATTTGAATAATAAAATATTTTTTTAATATGTGGTTTTCCCCACAGCAATATTTTCTGTTGATTTTTAGTCTTTCCTGAAGTACAGTTGTTCTATCTCAGTTTATTTTTAGTAAAATCTTCTATGCTTTTAGATGACTCACTATTGAAAATCCTGGTTTTATGATTTCTGTAGTTACCCATCTTGAAAATGATGGAAATTATATACAAAACAATTTATCCAGTTCATTTGTGTTCCTGTTTTGTCGAAGTCAGCAGTTGTTAGGATGAGTTTATCAATGTGATGTACAAGATACAAAAATATTTATTTGGTAAATAAGTATTTTATATGCTAAATTTCACATCCTTCATGCTTTATTCCTCCTCTTCCTCCTCCACCCTTTCTTTTTTTTTTTCATTGTTTTTTCCTTCATTTTTAATGGTACAAAAACCTAATTTTATTCATGCAATGTTTAATAAGAAAACATTTACAAGTGTTGTATAATTAAATGTGTTGTTTATTCAGGCCCATATTGTCCAGTGCAAGACCTGCCATTTTTCAGCATTTATCAATGATTTTCAAAACCAGTAGTCACATATGTAAATCATGCCTTTAAATGACTATATTTTTTATATTCTGCTGTACCTGCGTTGCTTCCTGTCTTTAGTAGATTAGCAGTTTCTTTTCTCTTCTAGCTCTGTCCTTCCCTCTATGCACAAACTCACTCACTTTGTAGTTCCAATCATTGGCTTTCTGGTCTTTAAATGACCAACCTCAGGGATTTGTTTTCCCTATTCTACACCCTCAAAGTCCCTTTTCTATAATCCCTAAATAATCATCTCTAGAACACCTGCAGAGGTGAGTCTACCTCTCTCAAAATACGATTTGCAGAATAATGAAAGAAAGTTTTCCTTTCAACCACAGCAGCAACTGCAATTTACCCCATGTGTCTTTTATTGAGTTAACTAAGTATCAAGCTGTACTGGAAACTGTTTACACAGTATAGACATTCTAAATATTTCTTACCAAATGAACATCTTGGTGCTGAAAAACTGCAGATTTCTAAAGGCAGTAACTTTTGCATTTGAAATTCATGGTGCTTAAGAAATTTTCTGTTTGTTGAAATTTTCTCTTAAAAATTCTTTAATGAAAGCCATTATTCCTTTTTCTTTGGCCAATGCTTATGTTTGCTCATTGCTTCTTCAGCAACTCATTGATCCTTGAGCATCCCTTCCAACTCAGAACATTCTATAACTCTATGATTCTATGAAAATATTGCCTGGTTAGATCCTTTGTAGCTTCCAGTAAAGTTCCATTTCCTCAGCATGTTCTGCCAAAGTTTCTCATTTTGCCCTTTATTTCTATCACTAAATGGAATACACCCCATCTGTAGTTAAGATTTTCACTTTTGGGAGATAAAAATCTGAAAAAAAACCCCATAGTTTTTTTTCCAAGTTTACCACCTTCTCTAACAGTTGCAAATGAATGACCATTATGAAAAAAAAATTAGAAATGGACAAATAGAACATTGGGACTGAATTGAAATTTTGAATGCAAAATGATCTTCAAAATTAAAGGCTTTCTTCTCAAAGTGGTCAGTAATACTGCAGCCATTTTGATACTTTCTCTTCCATAAGTAAAAACTTGTAAGCTGTTGCATTTTGAGTAAATCTCAATTTTCTGATTAAAAATATCTTTCTGAAATTAAAAAAGAAGTGTTCTTATCTGATTCTAATCTGTGAAGTGTTAGGGGTCACTGCAGATAAGCTATGTCGTAAATTGAATTTTTTCTTATCCATATATCTGTCATTCAGCATTTCCTTTCTCATTGGCCCCTGCAGAATAATACACACTTAATTCTTCCTATTTGTACACCATTCAGATGAATCAGAAGTCTACTCCTAGAAAGGAAAAATGCCTGTCATATGAAAAGTAAGGTCTTTGAGTTTAGATCCTTTTTCTTGTAGCTGAAGGGAAAGATGTTTTCTCTCAACAAAAAAAATAAAAATAATGATGAAGCTTTTATGAGAAAATGAAACACCTACTGGGAATTAAATGACAGTCAGTAGAAAGGTTTCTTCTGTGAAGCTTTTTTATCTCCTCCCAAGAGGCTGAAATCGTCTTACTTTTCTTCCGGGATGTACCATACAGACTTATTTCTACCCTGAGAGAAAAATTCCCATTAATCTGAAATGATTTAATGTTTATTTTTTCATTCTTTCAATGATAAAAGTTAGAACAATTCTCTCTGCAGGCTAACAAAATACACAAGTATAGTTTCTACATGATTTCAAAATGTGTGCTTGTGTCTATTTGTGTGTAGTATGTACACAAAACAGAAGCTACAATTAACTCAGCTTTTTAAGTGTTGATGGCTGTCATCATCCTATAGGCTTTAAACAGTGGACAACCTGATCTTATATTTTAAGATAATGTCATCTGCTCTAATGAGACAAATAAGTAAATTTTCTAATTAAAAATAAATCATGAATGGTATAAGAAATTTTGGTTGCCGAATGGCATGCTTTTCTAAGGCAACATAGGGAAAAGCAGTTTGCTGCATATTAACATATTGCATAACATAATTAACTATTAACAGGTTGCTTTGTTAATATGTGATCTAGCACTTACATGTTACCCTCTCTAAGACTTAAAGAGGCTACTTTGCTTTCAAAAATAAAGCCATGCAGAAGGATTTGATAGTCTACAGTCCATTCCTCTGATGCTGTCTATGATGATGCTCTAAATAACATGAATCATGGCTACAGACATTTGATACTGTGCATCTTTATCACCTATTCAGAGTGGAGAGATAAGGGCTAGTTATTATTCATGTGTTAAGAATAAACAGTCATTAGACAATATTCACTCATTTCTGAAGTGATGCAATACTGGACCTGATGATGACCAATGCAAGTAAGCTCATCAGTGATGTCAGGATTAGAGGCAGTCTGGGCTGCAGTGATCTCACATTGGTGGAGTTTAAGGTCTTGAGGGATACGGGACAGGTGAGGAGTATAGTCAGGACCCTAAATTTTAGGAAAGTAAACTTCCTGCTCTTCAAGGAGCTAGTCAGTAGGACTCCCTGGGATATGGTCCCCAGGGACAAGGGAGCAGAACAGAGCTAGCAAATAAATATTTAAGGATACTTTCCATAAAGCTCAAGAGTGCTCAATTCCCAGATGCAGGAAACCTGGAAGGGAAGGAAAAAGATCAGCATGGCTGAGTTGAGACCTGCTGGTCAAACTGAAGAGCAAGAGGGAACTCACCAGGCAGTGCAATCAGGAACAGGGAAACTGGGGAGAGTACAGGAACACTGCCCAGTTGTGTAGGGATGGGGTAAGGAAGGTTATGGCGCAGCTGGAGTTGAAATTGACAAAGGAAGTGAAGACTACCAAGAAGGGCTTCTACAGGTACATTAATCAGAAGAGGAAATTTAAAGAAAGCATACTTATACTGGTGAATGAAAATGGTGACCTTGTATCAACAGATGAGTAGAAGGCTGAGGTACTCAACAACTTTTTGCCTCAGTGTTCCCTAACAACTACTCTCTTCATCCCTACTGGGTCAATGGACAACAAGAAGGGGACCAGGGGGTATAACCCCTCCCACTGCAAGGAAGGATCAGGTTCGTGACCATATGAGGAACCTGAACATATAGAAGTCTATGGGACCTGATAAGATACGCCCCAACATCCTGAGGGAATTGGCTGTTGTGGTGGCCAAGACAATCTCCATGATATTTGAAAAATCTTGGCAGTCAGGAGAAGTCCCTGCTGACTGGAAGGTGGGCAATATTGTGCCCATTTTTTAAAAGGGTAGAAAAGACGACCCTGGGGAACTACTGACCTGTTAACCTCACCTCTGTGCCCGCACAGATCATGGAACTGATGCTCCTAGAAACTACGTGAAAGCACATAGAGGACAGGGAGGTGATTTGAGACAGCCAGCATGGCTTTACCAAGGGTCAGTCCTGCCTGACCAACTTAATGGCTTTCTACAATGGGGTAATTGGATAAGTGGACATGGGACATGGGAAAAGCAGTGGATGTAATCTATCTGGTTTCCTGTAAAGCCTTTGACACAGTCTCCTCCAATATCCTTTCTTTAAATTGGAGAGAGACAGATTTGATGGGTGAACTGTTTGGTGGATAAGGAATTGATTAGATGGTCACATTCAGAGATAAGTCATTAATGGTTTGATGTCCAGATGCACATCCACAAAAAGAAGTGTCTCTCAGGGGTCTGTACTGGGCCAGTGCTGTTTAATATCTTCATCACTGATATAGACAGAGAGATTGAGTGCACTCTCAGCAAGTTTGCAGAGGGGCAGTTGTCACACCAAAAGGATGAGAGGTCATCCAGAGGGACTGGGACAAGCTGGAAAAGTGGGCCTGTGTGAACCTCATGAGGTTCAATAAGGCCAAGTTCAAGGTCCTACACCTGGATTGTTTTCAATACAGAGTAGGGCATGATGTGATTGAGAACAGCCCTGCAAAAAAAGGACTCAGGTGTGCTCATTAGTGAGAAGCTTGATGTGAGTTGACAATGTGCACTCACAGCACAGAAGGCCAGCTGTATCCTAGGCTACAGCAAGAGAAGAGTGGCCAGCAGGTCGAGGGAGGTGATTCTGCCCCTCTGCTCCATGATGGTGAGACCCCACCTGGAGCATTTTGTCCATTTCTGGAATCCTCAACATAAGAAAGTTATGGAACTGTTGGAACGTGTCCAGAGGAGGGCTACAAAGATTACCAGAGGACTGGAACACCTCTGCTATGAGGACAAGCTGAGAGATCTGGGGCTGTTCTGCCTGGAGAAGGTTCTGAGGAGACCTTAATTGCTGATCTTCACTCGACCAACATGCTTTTGTTCTGCCTCAGTGCCAAATTTAGGACAACATATGTAGACTGTTTCATCCACCCTTGCATGACTGTGGATTTATAACACCTTGGATCTTTTTCAGTTTTTGTAACAGATCATGTCTTCAAGTACAATGGTGATCTTGATTCCCAAAGTACTGAAGATTTAGGGCTTGTTTCTTCATCTTCTCTGTACAAGGCAGGCTATTGTACATGCGACCTCTCCTCAGCTGAGTTTATATTTTAAAAAGTGATAGTGCTTTAGCTTGGCATTTTACATCCTTAAAGAGTGGTTTCACTTGAAGCTGGAGAATTTATTTTGATAGTTCTACAGTTTTTAGACTAGATTAGAGCCTTCTTTGATGAGGAAGCTTTAAAGAAATTAATGAGATTATGAACTTCCTTTTTGTCCCTAGTCTCACTTTGCAAGGAAACACTTTGTAAAATGAACCAAAAGTTACCCTGAGGAAACACCAGTATATCCTTTGGGATACATTTCCACAGTTGCAGTTACATTATGGGACAAGATGAGCGACATTTATTTAGAACAAGAATGGACTTTGAACAACGAAGTAGAATCATCCCTCTGCCTCCTCCTCTGTCTCAGGAATTTCACTATGATTTCTGCCTTGCTGCCATCCCAAGAGTGCAGAACTACCACTTGCATAAGCATTCTGTGAAGACAGTCCAGCCAACTAGATGAACATTTGTCTTGGGGAGTCTTCTGCTTAGACATCAGGTGAAGACTAAGTCAATAATTTAGTTTGATGAGGTGATCCAAGGAGAACTCCTCATTTTTTGTATTCTAGATGTCTAATGTGCCATATGTCTGTGCTCTTCCCAGCCAGCCACAAGTCATTAGAGACCAATTCACCTGAATATTTAAACATAGAAGAAAATGTCATTAAAACTACTTGGCTAAAGCAAATCTTCGAAACCCATTAAAATCTTCTTCTAAATGCACAATCTTGGCATACATAGATACTGAATTAGAACTATACATTGCCTTTACCTTAAGACTGCAAGATCAAATGGTGGTGTTCTTGAAAATGTATTTTCTCTTCTTCCTTATCTGTGATTTCCTGTGTTGCTCACTTTTTAACTATTTTGATAATATTATTTTTAATATTGTAACCAGTCTGATTCGTAGTACTGTATTGCAGCATTTTTAAGAGTTTCTATTCAAAGAGGAAATCATGCACATTTGATCTTCTCAAGACACACTACAAAAGGCACACCTGTTTATTTCTGTGGCACTTGGTGGACAACAGAAAGGCCCTAGAACTTCTACTTCCTCAGCACTCACAAAAACCTTATCAGAACACACATCTTACCCATCACTGCAAATCTATCAGAACTAGACAATTATGTCAGCAAAGGTAGAAGCTGATGTATCACAGTAAAAGAAATCAGCTTCTGTTTTTGATGAAGTGGTCTGTTGTGATGGGGTATGCTGATAATGACATAGAATTTGGTCTAATGTTCATCTGTAGTCAATTTTTGCTATAATATATTGCATGTAAGGAAGCCAAAGGGGACCTCAAAGAAATACTTCAAGTCTCAGAAAGGTATTTCTTAAGACATGCTTTTTTGGAAGATCAGGTCTTTTCTTCACTAAGTAAAGCTTATTACATTGTGTCCTCCTATTTTGAATCGAACTAAAGCAAATAAAATGAAATAGTAAAAAAAACAGTAACATCTAGTCTCTTTATTTTACCAGTGGAAACTGGCTCTGCATACACAGTTATTTTGGATTTACACCACTATTCCAGAATGTTTGAATTAAAACTTAGACAGTAGTTTAAGGTGAGAAATTTCTTTTTGAATAGGAAGACCTTTTATCCTAGTGTGTACTTGAGAAAGAGTAAACTGTTTCAGCAATTCAGACACAAAAGAAAAATTTGTTAGAGATCCTGACTTTTGGCATCATAATTTTTCATTTACTCAAATGGTTCACATGCTGCTATTTTCAGTAGCATAGTAGAATGCATTAGATTTACACTTTCCTTTTTTAAAAAAGCTTTAATTTGGCTATGCATATCAGTAAACACATACAAAATCCCTTCAGAATTCTGTAATACAAGCAGTTTGAAAAGAACAGAAAAGTACTCTCTACAATGCAGATGCTTTGCATAAGATGCACCTAATCTTGTGACTTCCATTAAAAATATCTACAGAAACACAGGATTGTTGAGGTTAGAAGGAACATTGTCCTTATGAAATCTCTATCATTCGACATACTAAAAATTAAGCCCTGAGAAATCTGAGCAACTTTAAAGTTTGCCCTGGTTAGAGTGGGAACTTCAACTATGTGATCTTAAGGGGTCCTTTTCAAACATTCACTGTTTCTATAAACTTTGGGTCAAGTCCATTTTTATTGAAAAATAGAAATGCAATGTCAATGATGATATAAAACCTTTTAGTTCCCTCTGATTACAGTATTTTGAGGATATTTTACTTTTATAAAATTTACCCGATTTTGAAAAATAGACATTTATTGCTGTGAGTGAGAATTCAAATTGATTTTAGAAGAACTGCTACAAAAGCATTTTATGCCTATATTTTCATTGTCAGTAATTTCTTGTGAAAAGAGATTTGTTACTTTATTCAATTAAGATTATGAAATACATACTTTTTGCAATTTAGAGTATGAAAGAATTCCAAACTTTGATAGCTGTTAAAAGAAGATGAAGCAAAAATCTGCAATGATAAAGGCAGTCTCCACACTAAGGAAAAAAAAAAAAAAGTCTGTTCCTAATCAAGTGTCATTTCAAATTTCAGAGATTTCGGAATAAATCTATACTCTAATTAAGGTAGTATGATTTGCATATTTGCACGATACAATTTCCAGTGAAGTTAAAAACCCTACAGAAGTGTAAGAATGTGTGAGCCTAAGTATTTATTTTATATTTTGTTTAGAAGTGTTCTCTGTCTTTCTGAAGTGTTTGCATTCATACTGTGAATTCAATGCACTTGGAAGAGTGTTGATGACACAGTTGTTTCACTTCTTCACATTCTAAACTCAGATACTATGATAGTGCTTGAGATTAGTGTACATTTTATGAACACAAATAGTTTCAAATAGTTTCATCACACACTTTGATTTCAGCAGTTTTATGGTTCCAGATTGTATTCATATGTTGCTAAATAGCAACATTTGTGAAACTGTGGTTTATTTTCAAATAAGTATCTATTAAAAGTTACACACTCGTGCATAATTTGGTAAAGTCTCACTAATGAGATATGATGGTTAATGTCAAATCCCACTATTTTACTACAATCACCAATGCCCATCCACCTTCTAGATATCACCAATTCATACTTTGTCTTAAATTTGCAGATTCTTTCTGAAAAGTGTTTCACTTCTATTATGGTTAAAGTTGTCCTGTGGACTTCCCCTGGTTTTGCAGGTATGCTTTTCATAATGAACCAGGGAATTTTACAATGAAAAGGAAAGGAACAGACGCATCTGAGGAATGGAAATAGATGTCCTTTTGAGATTAATGCAGGAGTATCTTCATTAAATAAAATACTATCATCCCTAGAGCTGGAGCTCCTGAATTTTTCAGCTCAATACTGAAAGATTCAATTGAGTGGAAAATCATTGAATCACAACATGATAGAGGCACAAATGAGTGTATGGAAATCGTCAAGTCCAACTTCTCTGCTAAAGCAGGTTCACCTAGAGCAAACTGCACAGGAATGTGTCCATGTGGGTTTTGCATATCTCCAGAGAAGGCAAGTCCACAACCTTCTTTGGGCAGCCTGTTACAGTAATCTGTAACCTTCATAGTAAAGAAATTTCTCCTCATAATAAATAGGAACTTCCTGTATTCAAATTTGTGCCCATTGCCCCTTGTTGTTGGTCACTCTTGAGAAGATTCTGACCTCATTCTCTTGGCACCTGCCCCTCAGATATTTATAAGGACTGATAAGGTCCCCTCTCAGTCTTCTCTTTTCCAGGCTAAATCAGAGAATCATAGAATCACCAGGTTGGAAAAGACTCATCAAATCATTGAGTCTAACCATTCCTATCAAATACTATCAAATACTATCAAATACTATCAAATAGATGAAGTTTACTTGGCCTCTCCTCATAAGAGAGATGTTCCAGTCATTTTTGTGGCCCTTCATCTACAATGTGGTTTTCTTTATGACAAAATCTCTGAGCAGAGGAAGGAGTACAGCACAGTTCTGAGATAAAAGATAGTCTGTTCATCTGTGTTGTGAAATGACAGGTTTAACCTGGAGAATAAACATGGACCTTGTAATGTCTGACTTACCAAAAATGAAACCTTCCGCTGGGAATAATACAGAGAGTAGGGCCAAAAATTATCTGGAGAAGACATAGTAGCATTCCTGAATGATTAAAATAAAGAAACTAACATCTTTGAAACCATCTTTCTTGTTCTCTGCTAGAAAAAAACCACAATATAGTATCCTGAGTTTATTAAAGTGTCTGTTCTGCAAATTACTCACTTATAGGGAAATCAAAGATTTTCTTTTATGGCAATAATTAAAGAACTGCTTATACATCTGCATCACTGGAGAAACTTCATAGAACTTACTTTTATCTTCAGAATTAGAAATAGAATTTGCCTTTTTGTCTTTGAGGATAGATCATAAATGAATCAGTAAAATATGTCAGAGGAGTGGTAGAAAACTTTCACATCCAGAGCCATAAATGAATGCACTGAGACATAACAGAGGTAGTTGTAAGATGGAAAGATGATCACGCCACAGGTGGAAAAAAAAGTAGAGTATAACAAGGAAGTCTCACAGAAGAAATTAATGAAAAAAGAAGGAAGCTTGAAAAGACTTTCAGTTTCACCAGCAGGAAATCTTTATTAGAATCATAGAGCCATGGAACAGTTTGGGTTGGAAGGGACCTTAAAGATCATGTAGTTCCAACCCCCCTGCCATGGGCAGGGACATTCCACTAGACCAGGCTGCTCAAGGCCCCATCCAACCTGGCCTTGCACACCTCCAGGGATGGAGCATTGACAGCTTCCCTGGGAAACCTGTGCCAGTGCCTCACCACTCTCATTGTGAAGAAATTCTTCATTATGTCTAGCCTGAATCTGCCTCTCTCCAGTTTATACCTGGTCACCCTCATCTTATCACTTCAAGACTCAGAACAGTCCCTCCTCAGCTTTCTTATGGGCCCCTTTCAGATATTGTTTTTTTGTTTGGGTTTGGTTTCAACATTTGAATTGTTTATTAATATCCTCCTCTTTTACAAGTTTTAGAAAAAGAATCTCAGGATTTTGCCTTCTGTGTGTTTTCTCCTAGCCACCTGGTTCATGACGCCAGCTGAGGTTGTCAGTACAATATACCCAAAGTGACGTGAAGGTACCACATTGTTCTGCCACTCTTCCAAATCCTTCAGCTAAACGTCAAACCTAGGACTGCTTACACCACATTTGTTGAGCCTGCCTGTGAGATTGACAACAACCTTCCCAGCTCTGTGGTCTTCAATTATCTCAAATTCTCCAATGTATCCATGCTTCATCATCTCAGTCAAAAAACAGACAATTTCTTTGGAGCACAGCCTACTGAGAACTTAGCATTTCCCCATGATTTTCAGCGGTGTTGATGCTTTTGAGAGCATCGGCTAGAACACTTACGAGCACCATGGTGCCCTTGCAGACCTGACAAGGCAGGTGGAGGTGGCTGCAGGTCCTGTATGGGGTCAGGGTCAGCAGATGGTGGCCGTGTCCCAGCAGCTCCCCCAACTCACCCCAGAGAGGTGATGCGGCATCAGAATAAGTTACTCTTAGAGGCTGTGGTTTCTGTGTCCTTGGTGAATTTTAAAACTCAACTAGACAACACCATAACTGACCTGATGCAGTGTTGGCTTAGGCCCATTTTGAGTTGGAGAGTGGACTTAATGACTTTCAAAATTCCCTTCAAATTACTCTGACTTCATGGAAAAATACAAATGTGGATTATTTGAAAGCAGGGCAGATAACAGATGATGGAGGGTGTGAATGATAAAACTATACAGGGAGGAAAAAAGAAATTGTAAAACTGGTAGGGTACACCAGAGATTTGTGGTTTGTCTTCTCGTGCCCTATGCTTTAACCAAAATTATATTGTCCTGATTTTAGGTGCCTTGTACCAAACTTTCAGTCTCCTCAAAAAATTCATTTTACATTGGGCTAAGAATGCTAAAAACATATTCAGGAAAAATAATGCTGAAGAGCATAAAATATTCTTGGGTAGAAGAATTTGTATAATTTCAACCCCACCAGAGGTTTAAGCATGCAATATAATGACAAGAATAGTCAACAGCTCCTGTTTGCTGTATGGCTGGGGTTTGTAGCAATGACTTCTGTTTGGAAAGCTTTCGATTCTTATTTAACATCAGGACTGGATCATTACAATGTGTCTTCCTGTGCAGGAAAATAAACACACTAGGGTTCACTACTCTTGAGTGTGGGGGAGCAAGCTGATGCCTAACACTGCTAACCAGCTAGACAGAAAATTGTTTGAAAGAACGGTATTGTAAAATTACCCAGTTCTGTTGATTCTAAAGCAAATGTTGCATTATATGGAGTTTGATATTCAGCATCACCCTAAATAAAGAATAGTACTAACCTGTTGCTAACAGGTCAAAAAGGAAAATGATTACATGCCACTCTTGGAAGCACTGGAGTCCAAATATCTAAAATTAATCAACATTATAACAATTTATGGGTTTGTATAGGTAGTAATAACATTGGAATTGCCTAATAAAATGTTACTTTAGAAAAATAAATAAAATTAACCAGAATTGGTTTGGAAGATTCATTCTATTTTAAATTTAATTGAAGACACAATAATACTTTTTTTTCAAATGTTTGAGAAGCCTTATTTTAGGGAGTATTTTGAAATGTTAAAGGTTATTCTATTTCATCACTTCGTAGACTAAGACCTAATCATTAAGTCACTCATCTGCACTGATTATGTCTTTATCTTTTGCACAGATATTTGAAACAAAACTTCCAAGCTGAGCCTTGGAATACAGTAACTTTGTCACAGTAGCTCAGCTTTATATAATTTATCCTTAAGTACTGCAGAATGTTTGATTCGAATATGTATAAGGCCAGGTTGTGTGAGGCTTTGACATGATCTAGTGGAAGGTGTTCCTGTCTAATTGTATGATTGCATAGTCTTTATCATCTGTTAATGAAATTTAACAACATCAGATCATGAACGTTGTAAGCCATTGTTCTTTATGAGGCAGGGAGCACATAATAAAAAAGGAACAGAAACATAGAATAACACATTCTTTAACAGAGTATTACAGAATATTAACACAATTAAACAGATTGAAATGTAACAAAATAGAAAATAAAAGCCACCGAAAGAAAGGAGGAAAATGTCATAATTATCCGTTGTGAAATTATTAAATGTTGCTAACTTGTCACTGATAACTTTTCCTTGCATAAGAGTAACATGATTTACCAGCTGTTTGTCTTATTTTACACCAAATTCCTTAAAGATAAATCAGTAGAAAAGAATCCAGAGAAGAGGTATAAGAGGTTTAGCAAATATTGTCTAGAGCAGATTAAGCATGTCTATCAATATGTGAAAAAAAAAATTAAAAATAATGTAACAGCTTAATTTTGCATATCCCAGTAAATGCACACATGCTAAGATACCACAGAGAGATCAGGATAAGGAACAATAATGCAGAGATCTGTTTCTGGAGGACTTTTCAGGACAAATGAGACAAATATTTAAGTAGTGTATCCCAGATAATCATAGGGTTATGATTTGGATAACCTTGAAGACTAAACAGGAAATAGTAGCATTTTTATGACCCAAATATGAGTTATTTCTAAGCATTATCACTACTATTTAGATATTTAGATGTATAGTTCAATTTTTTTTAAATTTGATCACTCCATCTATATCTTTAGTGTACTGAAGCCTTAAAGGCTAGTGTTCTTAAGACATTTACATCTATACTTTTAAATAAAGTTAATAAAACAGTAATTAAAAATAAAAAATAAAAAATAAAAAATAAAAAATAAAAAATTAAAAAATTAAAATGAAAAATAAGTGGTGACTATATTAAAGTTGTTCGTCACTTTCTTGAAATCTAAGTAGGTGAGAGAGTGAGTGTATGTGAGGCTGAGATTTCATCTCTCTGTTTCTTTACTTACTTTCAAACTGAGAAAACTATGAACTAACCAATATTATGCAAACTGTCTTCACGCTTGGCCTTTTTTGTGCTACAGACTTTTTCTTAGCTGTTCTAAAAAGGGCACTTGTCAATGTGATTGTTCACACTTTTCTTCTCATTTTATGCAACTAAAGAATAGTAGTCA
This sequence comes from Piaya cayana, assembly GCA_013389865.1. Taxonomy (NCBI): domain Eukaryota; kingdom Metazoa; phylum Chordata; class Aves; order Cuculiformes; family Coccyzidae; genus Piaya; species Piaya cayana. The sequence continues at coordinate 33,704 of WAAB01007918.1, forward strand.
TTAAGCTCAGTTCTCAAGAGGTGTACTTCAGATTGTGACATCTACAAATTGGATGGGGATGTTGGATGTGAAATGAATAGAGTGAGAGCATGAGAGCTATTCATTTTAATGAAGAATTTTAAAGTTCCATGGATTACTTCCCCTATCAACATCTTACTCAGATTAAAACTTCTACTAAAATTTGGTTTTTATAGACATTAGTAGAAAAATAACGTTAAAGTAGAAAACACTTCTTTCTCACTGCACCATTAATTTAACAAGTGCATAAGTTTTGCTTTACTAAGTTTGGTCTGCTAATGACTTTCCATATGTTAAATAGCACTGTGAATTCAAGCTACTAATCCAATATAAAATGATACTATTCATATATGATATTTGTCTCTTCTGTATAGCTGCTCATTAGTCCACTGTGTCCATGATTTCTGATGAATCCAAGTTCTCACTACTTGCACCAAGACAGATAGTAAGATTCTTCATCACCTTCAGTCCTGCAAATCAGGAACATTACACTAAGACAGGCTGTCATCATTTTTCTGAAGTGTCTGACTTTGCCTCCAGGTTCTTTCTCTTACTCTTCTCTGTCAGGAATATCCACGTGACCTCTGATCGCTGGCTTCCCTCCAGAACTTCCTATGGTGTATCCATATTCCTTATGAGATCAGACACTTCTATAATCAACAGACAAATCACTACACAGCATTCTTTGGGAGGAGAGGCTGTCAATTTGGTCGAAATAGCATCTTCTGCCACTGAGGTACTTCTTTCTAGCTTTCCATCCAAAGAGATGCCCTCAAGGCAAGAGGATAAAAGGCCACCTTTTAATGAGGGAAGGAATGCTGATGGCTCCCAGAGGATTTTTTTCCCCTTTCTTCAGTTCTGTGTCCTCCTCCCACAAGACGTGACTGCAATCTTGAATTTCATTCTGCTGCATGATGTTCCTAAAAATCTCTACGAAGCTCTGCTGTCTTTCTCAGCACAAGGAATTGTTTACTTTGTTCTTAAATTTAGTGTAAGTGAACCTCCCTAGTTCAACTACTCTGCTCTTAAAAGCGAGAATGTCCTGTGAGGACTAGAAGTGATCTGTATTAAACATATATGTATGCTATTTTTGCAGAAGGAGGTGCTAGCAATAGAATAATCAATCCCTGCTTTTTTAGCTGAATTTTTTCCCAGTTTCTTCTTTCAGAGTAGAGAAGGCAAAGATGTTAAGTTGATTTTATATCTTGATGAGTTTGCGTACTGGCATAGAGTGAATAGTAAGCCACAATCTAGTTATCACTTAGCTTCAGCGCCAAATAAAACGTATACTAGTACACTTTCTAATTGAAATTAGAAATCTAATTATGTAGATTGCTTGTGCACTTAGCACATTCATTCATACTAATCAATATATGTAGGATGCATTAATCACATGGTCACCTTTATTTACATGAAATGTGGTTCATAAATAATGTTCACAATTCAGCTTTTGTTTTTTCTTACTATCTACAAGTCCAACTAGTTTTGTTTGAACTGCAAATAATACTTTTCACTTTTTCATCATTCATACCATTATTAACATTACACAGCATTAGTTTGTTTTTATGCCAGTAACCTAGAACTAAGAGTTGAAAAAATGCATCTCTTCTGCTTTAACTAAGACATCTGCTATAATTACAACTCATAGCTTTCTAAATCCCACACATGTATTTTTCCTACAAGACATAAATGAGTTCTTAAACTTGGGAACTCATGGGACAAATGAAGTCCACAGAAGGGCAAAAGGTTTTTCCCCTTGCTACCCCATCTCTCTCTGCTTTGGTTTTTATTCCCTGAAGGTCATCCCAAATGCTATCAATCATTATCCAATGGATATATTTTGTTCTAGTCTGTTCACAGCAGTCAGCAGAGCACTCATAATATTGTGGCATCTCACTCATATTGGAGAAGAATGACGGGTTGCCTTGCAGCAACTCTCATTCAGTTTAATGTCAGGCCTATCCAAGCCTCCTTGTCAAGGTCAGTTCTCGGTAAACAAGAAAAGGTAGAGTCAGTCTGCAGTAAAATACTTTCCTGCGTTAAATGTAGATCACCACTAACTTAGTTTTGCATTAAATCATATAAATGCTAAGCATACAAGTAAAAAGTATTGAAGAGAACTTTCAGAAGGAAAAAAAA
>WAAB01007919.1:7781-22786 GCA_013389865.1 Piaya cayana
GGTGAGGCCCTGGCCCAGGTTGCTGAGATCAGTGGTGGCTGCCCCATCCCTGGAAGTGTTCAAGACCAGGTTGGATGGGGATTTGATTAACCTGATACAGTGGGAGATGTCCCTTCCCACAGCAGGGGTATTGGAACTGGATGGCCTTTGAGGTCCCTTCCAACCCAAACCATTCTATGATTCTGTGATTCTCTAACAGAGCTGTATCATCCTTCTATATTATATATACACGCTGTGTTTACTGATGACCCTGTAGCTCTGAGCCCAAAGCACTTGCTGTTGGGGCTGACACAAGTTATCTTGCCCTGCCCACTCCAATCCTCCTTCTGTGTCATTGGGATACAGTACTCAGCATCATAGCAGGTCCTGCAACATCAGGCTGGGCTGTGAGTCGAGGCATGGACATTTCTTAATGCCATCTGGAGCTGTTTGCTCGGCACTGGTGAGACCGCTCCTTGAATCCTGTGTTCAGTTCTGGGCCCCTCACCACAAGAAGGCTGTTGAGGCTCTGGAGTGAGTCCAGAGAAGAGCAACGAAGCTGGTGAAGGAGCTGGAGGACAGACCTTATGAGGAACGGTTGAGAGAACTGGGGGTGTTTATCTTGGAGAAGAGGAGGCTGAGAGGAGACCTCATTGCTCTCTACAACTACCTGAAAGGAGGTTGTGGAGAGGAGGGTGCTGGCCTCTTTTCCCAAGTGACAGGGGACAGGACAAGAGGGAATGGCCTCAAGCTCCACCAGGGGAGGTTTAGGCTGGACATTAGCAAAAAATTTTTCACAGAAAAAAAATTTTGCCACAGATTGGGCACTGGCAGAGGCTGCCCAGGGAGGTGGTTGAGTCACCTTCCCTGGAGGTGTTTAAGGCATGGGTTATCAAGGTGCTGAGGGACATGGTTTAGTGTTTAATAAGAATGGTTGGACTCAATGATCCAGTAGGTCTCTTCCAATCTGGTTATTCTATGATTCTATGTAAGGCAGTAATTTAAATATTAAGGATGAGTTGCTTTGAGAGGTTCAACCCTCAGTGTGCAAAATTCAACTGACCAAGGGAAGAGGGAAGAAAAAAACCAGGAAGGTGAAGTCAGATGCCTCTGCAATCATCTGTGGATCAGACAAGTGGCTGGTGACTCCCATTGGTGCCTGCCAGCATAACACTGCAATGGCTCACCCACACAGCTGAGCTGCACAGTTTGATTCAAAGATTTATCTCCTAGATGAATAATGGAGAAGGTGATATAGAGGCAATGGGCACACATCTAAGAGAAAATGGGGCACAGAGAACCACTTACAAGCAAGAAAACAGGGCACGTGAATCTGGGGAAAGAAGGGCACAAGTTCCTTTCGTAGGACTTACAGCACCTGAAGTCTGAGCATTGACTGTTGTTATATTTCTACCATTTGTTCTTTTCCTCTTCCCATCTGCAGCCCAACCCCCTCAAACTCCACATTCAATGCTCCCTCCTACTCCTAATGATAAAATTCTTGAACCAGAAAGGAAGAAAAATGCAGAATTTTTCACAATATCACTGCCATTCTGTGAAAATCTTTTGGCAGGGAGATGTGGTGCCAGGATTCCTGGGACTCACAGCGATGTAGAGGAAGACATCAATAGCATACAGGCTTTTGCAAGATGTTCCTCCCACTCCAGCATTCAGTGCCTCTGAGCTTCCCAGGATTACGTGGTGAAACACCATAATTTGTTTGCTTTTTATCGAATGGGGTCATGCTGTCACTATTTTAGGGAAATGGCAGCTTTCTGACTGCCTGCAGCTGTTCAGCGACAGCCACGACCAGGCACACGGGGTTAGGTACAGACCAGGCTGTGGCCAGCAGGGTGAGGTAGAGGATTCTGCACCTCTACTCTGCTCTCATGAGACCCCACCTGGACTCCTGTGACCAGTTCTGGAGTCCTCAGCATAGGAAGGACATAGACCCCTTGTAGTGGATTCAGTGAAAGACACAAAATCGGAGGGAGCCCCTCTGATCTGAGAACAGGCTAAGAGAGTTGGGGTTGTTCAGCATGGAGGAGAGAAGGCTCCAGTGACACCTTAAAGCAGCTTCCAGTACTGAAAGTGGGGGCTTATAAGAAAGGCAAGGACAGACTTCTTAGCAGGGCCTGTAGCAATAGGACAAAGGCTCATGGTTTTACACTAAAGGAGAGAAGATTTAAACTGGATAGAAGGATGAAATTTTTTATTCTGAGGGTGGTGACACACTGGTCCATGTTTCCCAGAGAAGTGATGGATGCCGCATCCCCAGAAACATTCCAGGCCAGCATGGATGGGGGTCTGAGCAACCTGATTGAGTTGAAGATGTCCCTGTTCATTGAAGGGGGCATGGATTGAATGGGGTCCTTAAGGGTCCCTTCCAACCCCTTCTATGAAACCTTCTATGAAACCTATGAAACCCCTTCTGCTCCCAGCTGAGCAATGGCAACGTTTCCCCCTATGCTGCTGCAGAATTCCGGGGATGCAAGTGTTTGTTAGGGTGCAAAGCAACAGTCCCCAAATCAAACCTCACTGAGCTGAGGCACATCACTCACCTGTGCCTTATCTCAGTGTCTCACCTGAACCACACAGCTCTGTGGTCATCTCCTGGGAGCAAGCAGGGTCCCAAACGAGGGTGCCTGAGCCACACTGTGATAGGTGTCAAGGACAAGGAAGAGGAGTTGCCCTATGGAAATACCTGCAGAGATCCTAAACAACATTAGACCAGAAAAAAAACTTTCTGCTGGTCAGATTTAGGCAAGTTGAATACTGTGTTATAAATGGCCTAGCCAGGTGAGTGCCAATGGCAATATTCATTATTTCAATCAAACAGTTAGAGGTATTTTTCTATCCAGTCTAGAAAACCGAGATGAAGTGCCTTGGAAGATGCTGGAACAGAAACACAAACTGCCCTCAGGGGTGCATATAATGGCATGGGATTTCTGTACGTTACAACATTCCTTTAAAACCATGTCATCTAACTACAGGCTTTCTTCTCTTTGTTTGGGGAGAATTTAGCTTAGTTCAATGATTTAAATGATTTCCTTCCTCTTAGCTATTTTTCATTCTAGTGTTTGGATAGATGCACATGTAAACTGTAAATAAAAATACGTTCTGCTTTCTAGCACCTGCCTTTTGAGAGTCTTGGGGGAGTTAATCTCTGGTCTGTGAGTAGTTTCTCAGCCTTGGAACAGCTACTTGCTAGTAAAAAAAGTTACAGCATAGTGAAATGAAGCAGGGGGGTGGCTTCATTAAAAAGGGTCATGAGGATGAAGGATTAAACAAGAAATTCCACATACATTAAGAATACATGAAAATACGTATACTTAAATATCTATAAATACATGACAATCTCTATTGAACCTATTATTTAATACAGAATACCATACTTTGAAGATGAAATTATGATTTTTCCCTGTTTAACTGCTCCACCAGGCCAGGCCAGTCAATATTCCTTACAAAAAGCTGTGACAGTTCCACTGAGTCATGGTCACTGTGGGATGTGGGAGGAAGGAGGAGGAAGTGGCAGGGAATCCCCCAGCTCCCAATAAAGGCTCCCTCCCCAGGTCCCTGGGGCTCCCTGACCAATAGCGGAGCAGTCAGGTTTGCGTGGCGCTGAGCACTGTGGGTCACCTTTGGATTACATGCGAAGTAAATAAATTATTATTATCTTAACAAATATTTCATGTGTGTTCAATGAAATTCCTCTGAAGTGGTGACATGACTTACATCTTTTATCTCAGGGCTGCATCCCAACTGGTGATGTCCAAGAGCCTTTCAGGGGTTGTCAGCAAAATTTTGTCTGCAGCGAGGTAGTCCTTAAAATAGTTCAGATGTATAGAAAATATATCCTGGCTTCTGAGACGCTGAGTAGTCTTGTGTTCACGGTAAGTCAAAGCAATTAAGAGGGCTTTCTGGCCTTACTTAATCTAATTTACTACATTTTTCTATAATGAATATGTTGCAAAACAGTTTAACTAGTCCAAACTAAACGAGCCTTCGCTGGTCTGCAAACTGACACGGAGATGATGCACCCAGAATCACGAGACAGATCATGACAAGATGTCATGACATTTGTAGCTTGAACCAAGAAGTTGAGGTGATCTTGCTGTCCCTCCTTTTCCTCCCCATTCAAATTTTGCACTGAATTTATGGATGCGGTTATTGGAGCAGAACATGAAAAGCTGGAGTTTGCAAGAATAAATGGCCAGCTATATATTTGCTTGCCGTATGCAGGAGTCAAATCTATGATCGGGGTGATGTAATTAGTCCTATCAATCAAGCACATGTTGGAATTATGCTGCTATCTAGCAAAACTGCTGTCCTGAGCAGAATCTTGCCAGGGGCCAAGAGCCAATGGGGAAGACCTGACAGCTCTAAACTCTCACTCACGAATATGCTGCCCAGGGAGGTGGTTGATTTGCCTTCCCTGGAGGTGTTTAAGGCACAAGTAGACGAGGTCCTGAGGGACATGGTTTAGTGTTTGATAGGAATGGTTGGACTATATGATCCGATGGGTCTCTTCCAACCTGGTGATTCTATGATTCTATGCTTCTAACTGCAGACTTCCTAGCACATCACCATAAACAAAGAAGGTAATAGTAATAGTAGCAATAATAATAATACTTAGCACACAGAAGACAATAACTGTTGGGGCTGTGAATGGGATGGTTCTGGCAAACCTCTTCTTATGGTGCCAGTGATATCACCCGTCTGGCAGGAGGACTGCAGCTCAGATTTCTTGAGGCCTTTAAGAGGTGGTAATTGTCTCACTTTTGCTTTAAACACAGTGTTAATTACGTTTTTAAACAATGGCTATAAACTAGTCCTTTAATTCTTTGTGAAGTGCTCTTCCCAGTCTCTATGGTTTGGGGGAGGGGAGTGAGCTCTGGGAAGGCTTGGGGGAGTCAGAGTTAAATACCACCACTGGGGCTACCAAAAGAAAAACAAATCACTTTTAATTTTGCACATTGTTGTTGATGCACTTTAATCTCAAAACGATTCCTTTCTTTGAAGTTGGAGGTAGAGTTATTAAAGGATACTTTACAATGCAGTGACCCTTTTTGCTTCCAATCAGTTTCCCTCTCTGTTCTAGAGGTGGTGTTTGGTGGTTCAACTTTGTATCATTAAATTATGCAAGTAACCCCCAAAAAATAATAGAGTGGGGAAAAAAATGGCCTGTGAATCCTTTGTATATTTCAGACCCAAAGTCTGTTGTGTTGTTGGAAATAAACAGTTCTTACAAATTTGGGAAAAGGTGGGCCCTGTTCTGACATCTCCAGAAGACCCATCCAACAGCCCACAGGTACCTCAGCCTGTATGGCTGCTTTTACCTTATGACAGAATATCTAATTTTTCTTCTTAAATGAGTAGAACAAGTCTGGGCCTCCTTTGGATTAATCATTGCTATCAGATGGCATGCCTTCCTCCCTCCAGATGAAATGAATGCACAGGTTTGGGTAACGTGCTTTTGAAAATCCACTCTTTAAATTGCACTTTACCATTAATACTTTTTTTTGTTCTACAGTTTATGCAATTTGGATTGTGAAATCAGGGTAGTCAGTTCCTGTCCAATCCTATATTTCTTGTTTATCCGAAACTATTTTATTTCTGGCTCAAAGGAAATTCCTCATCCTGGAGCTAGGGCCTATCAGATGGGGGTCCTTAATTTCATTTTGGTGTCACTCTCGTGTTCTCAAGTGATTTCCATCACTTGGATATTTTAGAGAAAAAAAAAACGAATTCTGAGCAGGTTTTTTTTCCCCTGGAACTGAGCCATATGGAAGACTGTCATGAAAGTATTTCTGTGGCATTTAATATTTGTAAAAAACACTTTAAAAAATCCCAACCCTGCATTTAGCCAGATGAGAACTTTTCAATTATCTGTTTTAATGCCCAGGCTCTACTAATTCATAAATTATCAGGTACGAAGGGCAATTCCTACTGTCTAGACTACCCACCTGACTAACACAGGGCAGAAAGACTCCTTGTACCCATACAGGTTTAAACCAGCTGGAGCTCATCTTCTGAATACCACCAAAACCTCACTTCAGAATTATTATTGACAGAGCATCCACCAGTGGTTAATCACTCTACCTGGATCATTACCAGTGAAAAGCGATGCTTCATTTCTCACTTGTATTCTCCTAACAGATCATCCAACTTTTGGCTCCTCCTGCATCTTTCAGAGACTCCAGAAACAATTATCAAAACTTTTTTTTCCCCAGGCAGGTAATTTGTGACTAAGTCATTGTAGACCTCTAGATAAAAGTCATTACTTGTCTGCAATTATCCTGATTTCGGAGCATCTTTAAATGATTTGCATGCTTCTTCTCCATTGCCTCTTAAGTACATCATACAGTTGTATCATACAGAGCCAAAAATGTTGTCGCACAGTGGTATAATTCTCCCATAGCAATGAAATATAGAGAGGCATCCAATAGTTTGTTATTTTAAATGAGAATTTGTATTGGATGACAAAATAAAAAAATCTAAAATGTGTTCTTTAAAGCAGACTGCTGCACAATATCACTGCAGTACTTTATGCTTCAAAAGTCAGTACTTCATAAAGGGCTTGCATGGTAGATGCCTGATCACTGAATTATTTTTTAGAAGAAGCTGATCTCTGACTGAACAAAATTTTCATTGTCATCAGTGGGAATTGTCCCTGGAAAAGACTGCAAAAAACTACACAAGTATCTCATGACCCATGAGGACATGGGTAATGGAGGAAGAGAAATCAGCTCCACAATGCATCTGTCCAGGCCACTGTAATAAATACAGAAAGACACATAAATGATGGTAAGGTTATGACCTATGCCATTAAAAAGGAAGGAATTCCAAAATTATACCCCTACCTGCTAGCAATAGGAAATACAGAAGCTGTTGGTTTTCCTCTTGCTCTGCCTGTTTGTCTCCCATCCCCTTTACAACTATTTCCTTCTGCCAAAAAGGGTTTGGGTGGTTTTGTTTGATTTTAACAAGGGAAATGTTTGTTCCTCCCACCGGTAAACTGATCTGCAGTGGATAAGCAGCTGATGCTGAAGAAGGACAGACCACCACATTGTGGCTGCCACAGAAGCAGCCCAGCTTTGAGGTCTGATAAATCCCCCTAAAGCTCAACACCCCCTGTCAGAAGTCAGGGATTAGCTTGATAACTTTAGGACTGAAATGCTGCTTTTAACTGGTGGATGCTCCACCCTTCCCCATCTCCCTTGGGCATAGGTGTTGCGATGTCATGTATACCGGATATATTCAGCATCCAGGAGGCAGTGGATACATGCATGGGATGTAACATGATGACTATAGGCAAATCAGGACCACTGGTTGAAATCAGAAAGTAGCTGTCTCCATCTCTGTTCTGAACTCCAGAGGTTTCAGGAGGAGGAACAATAGGTAGAGTAACAAACTCCTGTTTCCCAGGCCAGCCCCAGCACTTTACATATAAGCCATTACCTGGTCCTGAACTTGTCAAATACTACAGGTAACTACAAATGAAACATTGCAGCTCATGGCAAATATTTCATTGCTTGAAATAAAGAGTACTTTTATTTACACCAGTGAAACTCAGACGCTGAAAGGGGGACACTAGCTATGTTGTTCACATGTGCTTACCTTTAAATTGTTCCAGTAAAGCTGTTATGCTTTAAGTTTCCGTGTAGAAAAATTCCTTCTGGAGAGCTTACACAACAAAATAAGTCTGAAAACATACATTCACTCTTTTAGATACCTAAAACACAAAAGCAGAAGTATAACACAAAGGAAGAAGGAGTTACACACAGAATCATAGAATTACAGTATGACTTGGGTTAGAAGGGAACTTAAAAGCCCATCCAGTTCCAACACCACTGCCATGGGCAAGGACACGTCCCACTGGATCAGGTTCCCCAAATCCCTGACCAGTCTGGCCTTGAACCCCTCCAGTGATGGGGCAGCCACCACTGCCCTGGGCAACCTGGGCCAGGGCCTCCCACCCTCATTGTAATGAATTTCTTTCTGATGTCTGATCTAAATCTTCCTCACTCCAATTTAAAGCCATTCGCCCTTGTTCTATCACTCCAGGGCCTTGTAGGCAGCCCCTCCTAGCTTTCCTGCAGCCCCTTTAAGCACTGGAAACTGCTCTAAGGTCTCAGTGGAGCCTTCTCTTCTCCAGACTGAACAACCCCAGTTCTCTCAGCCCCTCCCTGTGTGGGAACTGCTCCAGCCCTCAGATCATCTCTGTGGCCTCCTCTGGACCTGTTCCAACAGTTCCATGTCCTTCTTATATAGGGTATTCCAGAACTGAACACAGGGCTCCAGGTGGGGTCTCACCAGAGCAGAGCAGAGGGTGAGAATCCCCTCCCTTGCCCTGCTGGCCATGCTGCCTTGGATGCAGCCCAGGACACAGTCAGTTTCTGGGCTGCAAGCGTGTGATGCCAGTTCATGTTGAGTTTGTCACCCCCCAGCACCCCAAGTCCTTCTCAGGGCTGCTCCTAATCACACTGTTCCCAGGCCTGTATTGAAAGTACAGATTGCCCCAAACCAGGTGTAGGAGATGGTGTATTATGATTCTATATTTTATATTAATATTGAGCCTCTCACTCTGCAAGATCCTAAAGAGCCCCAGAATACACATAAGTATTGATATCTCTGGGTTGGACTGCTGGAGTAAGAAACCAATCTCTTCCTTGGCATAATACATAGCAAAAGGGATTTGCAGGTTTTCCTTTAACTGTAAAGTCAAATATTCCACCTGCCTCTGAACCTTTCCTTTACATCTTCCTTCCAACAGATCCACATCTCCTCTGTCTGGCCGGTGGCTCCCAACCGGTGTCACGCTGTACTGTGCTGCAATCCCCAGCTCCCGGGTCACCCCAGACAGACTGCCTGACCTAAATCCCTTTCCTCTCACCACCCAGTCATAAATCCCACTGGCGACGTTCGGCAGAGCTGGGCTGAACCTCATCCCAGGACAGACACGATGCTGCCATAACAGGTTATTTGGGAGACGACGGTGTGACACGGGCAAAGATGTAAGTGTGACATGGATTAATGGACACTGTGTGGTTGAGTGATTGCTGGAGGTGCCACAAAGGGCAGGTATCACTCCTCCTGCCCACCTTGGCACCAGAACCCCTTTTGCAGAGCTACTTGCCCTCTGACAACAGCCTACATTTGATTTTTCTCCTTCCTCAAACACAATGTGTCTGGACTGATCCCCGCACCATGTATATTCTGCTTTGATGGACATTGTTATACCAGCATCATGTGCTCAAAATGGCAAATTTGGGAGATTATACCCATTTAATACATATCTTTTTATTTATTATTTCCTTTATACTGGCATACGGAGTCTGGGTAAGGAAACTGCCTTGCGTTTAACCCCTCTCTAGACAGAAAACCTAACCAATACAGCAGTTTTGTGGTCAAACCATAAAACTGACAAAATTTCAGCTAGCAAAGCACATACTTAAAGTCAGGGATGTGCGAGTGCTTTGATGGATCCTGTGACTGAATGAGTGCCCCACAGCCAGCTCCTGCCGTAGCTGCTGATGGACCACTTGAGCTGGAGGGACCAGTTCCCAAGGCTAGAGAAAACTGTTTTTTCCCTGTACCTGATAAGCACAAGCAAGCATCCATCTCACCAGGCTTTTCTTCTCATTTATTCTATCCTCTAGTTGTCTTTCCAACAGAGGAAACTTTGGAGTAACTGATAGCACCTAACAGTACCAGCACTGAAATGATGCTTTTAACTTGCCACGATGGGCAAGAAGAGCAAAAGCACGTGAGATTCATGTCTCCCTGTGAACCTATGGCACACAGCAGACTTGCCTGGAGAAGAGTTTTCTTTGCTGACCTGAGATCTCAAAGCTTGAATTTGCTATGTTGGTGTAAGCCGGAGCAGAAAGAGACCTCAGACACAGCTGAAGTGACATTGCAATCCAGACTTTGTACATTGCTTGAGAGCTCTGCTCTGAAAAGAGTGCGTAAAAATAGAAGCAGGCCCACAAGCTTAGCTATTCCTCATGTGCACAAAAGGATGGGAGAGTGCCAGGAGCCTGCCTGCACTGCCTCTGCCCTGCCTGCAGCCTGGCTTGTTCTCTCCTACCTCCCCTGAATAGCTTTTCATTGCTGTTAGAAAAGAGAGACATACCCCCAAAAGAGCAAAGTGTGTTTGTTATTGACCCTCGCCTGGAAAGTGCATGAAGAGGGATGAGCTCTGTTTGTTTGTAGCCGGTAATGATGTCAGGAAAAGGGTTTTTTCCGAAGTCTGGTTTTATCCCTTTTGTTGGAAGCGCCTTTGGTGAGACTCACACCCTGGTGCTGTTAGCAAAACAATTAGGTTAACAGTGCCCTGGCTCCAACTGTCTGTCAAAGGCTGAATTGCAATGCAAATGAACTCGGCTTTAGCTCTTCAAAGACAGTTGGGTTCAGGAAAAGTCCCCAGAAACCTTCGGGAGAACTGAGGTCTAGGGGTGCAGAGTGTGGGCTCGGTGGGATTTTACCTCTGGGATCTGATGTGTCCCGCACGAGGGATGGTGCACAGTATACAAATGCATTTATACAAATAGTTTAAGGATTTAAAGGGAGCTTATAAGAAAGGTCTATAAAAACAAACTTCTTAGCAGGGCCTGTAGCAATAGGGCAAGGGTAATAGATTTAAACTAAAAGAGGGGAGATTCACACTAGAGGAAATGTTTTACTCTGGGAGTGGGGAGGCATTGGCATAGGTTTCCCCAAGAACTGGTGGATGCCCCATCCCTGGAAATATTCAGGTCAGGCTGAATAGGGCTCTGAGTAACCTGATTGAGTTGAAGATGCCCCTGCTTGCTTCAGGGGACTTGGACCTGATGGGATCTTCACAGATCCTTTCCAACTCAAACCATCCTGTGATGCTATAATTTAAATAGATTTTAATCCTTCTCTTGTTACAAGCAACCCAGCTACATTTTGGGACTGGTTTCTGATGCAGACTGTCATTCACTGCCCCATGAGCTCTGCCCTCCACAGCAGCACAGGCTGTTGACATCACGCTCCTTTTCAGTGCATGTCCCCAAACCAAGTACCATGCGGGTTTCTATTGGCTTCATTATGCTTATTCCTCCGTTTTCCATATGGACATATACATATGGTCTGTTTAAGCCTTTGCAGTGTTAATTAGAAATCAGCTCTTTATCAGTTATTTAATATTTAGCACTTCTGGAGTAATTTTCACCTGCAGAGATCACAGAGACAGGCAAGCGTTGTGGTCAGCTGTACCCATGGGCAACCAGAGGTGCCAAACCCCAGGTCCCTACCGATAAGGAAAGGTGCCCAAGGTCACTGAGAGAACCTGTGGCAGGGCCAAACCCAAATATATATTATTAATGATGATAAGAGGTCTGGAGCACCTCGTATACAAAGACAGGCTGAGAGAATTGGTCTTGTTCAGCCTGGAGAAGGCTCCAATGAGACCTTAGAGTGACCTTTGAGTACTTGAAGGGCTACAGGAAAGCTGNATTCCATAATTGACTCCTTGATCCCATTCATATTCTCCATCCCTTCAAAGCATACACCGGGCTATGCTTTTCGTCACCCTGTTCATGACAATGAAGTAGTCACAATTGCAGTGGTGGGGCAGGGACAGCCTAAGGGCATAGGTCTAATTTGTAAGAACCTGGAAAGTTTTAAAAATTTTTAAATTAAAATCCAGGCTGTCCCATGTGTCTTTTACTAGCAGATATGGGAAAGAGAAGGAACTCTTCATTTTACGATGTACATCACAGTGGGAAAGGGCTTGAAGTTATCTAAGGGAATGAGGAAACCAGCCTCAATGTACCTGAAGTTACTCCTGAAGCTGGTGAACAAGCTGCTAAACTAAAAACATAATTAACTGCCCAGTTTTTGGGGTGCAGGAGTGATTGTTTTAAAAGCAATGGGGTTTTCTGGCAGGCACAGCAGATCCAGAAGCCAAAGCTGTTCAGCTTTTGCACCCTTCTCTGTCACCCCAATGCCAGGTGGCTGCACTCTGGGCACCGTGCAGCTCCCCTGCCTCTGAAACAGCCCCAGGTGCAGCATCAGCCACTGCCAAATTTGTTATACCACTCATAACTCTGCCCAGTAATCATATGAAGTGAAGTTAGGAGTCCACCTCTCTCCTCAGACTCTGACTTTGCAACAAAATTCGGATTTTTCTTTGCCATGCCAGTAAATAACATCTTTCCCCTCCTCAAATTTTTCATCACAAAGCCAGTTTTGAGCAAATTTTGGGCCTGGGTGTGTGCAGCCACATAAACATTTCATAAGGCTGTCCGAAAATCTAACCCCCTTGAATCATCAAGTTCAGATCCAGATTCTGCAAACACCGTGAGCAATTCTGGGCCTGTTAGGAGTCTCCCTGCCCTGCCCATGTGAATATTTGCAAGATCGGGCTCTAAAATTACCCCTGCACTCCTGCCTGAACATCAGGCTGAACATTAGGAAAAAAAAATCATGGAAAGGGTCACTGGACACTGGCAGAAGCTGCCCAGGGAAGGGGTTGAGTCACCTTCCCTGGAGGGGTTTAAGGGATGGGTGGACGAGGTGCTGAGGGACATGGTTTAGTGACTGATGGGAATGGTTGGACTCGATAATCCAGTGGGTCTATTCCAACCTGGTGATTCTATGAGTATATGATTCTATGAAAGGCATCCAGGACAGCCAGTCCTGGGAATACCCTGCCTGCACAGCTTGTAACATGTGCCCCCCCTCTGTTTTATGGCCCGTGTTGTGTTTAGTTGGGTGTGATTGTTTTAGAATTGGATTTACTCATAGCAGCCATAATTTAAGGATTCTTGGCTTCTAATTTGCAACTGACTTTACCGAGTGACCTTAAGCCACTCGTGCACCTGCGGTTGTTGCATGGAAATGGAGCTCTCCAGGGGAGGTTCAGGCTGGACATTAGGAAAAAAATTTCATGGAAAGCATCATTGGGCACTGGCAGAGGCTGCCCAGGGAGGGGGTTGAACCACCTTCTCTGGAGGGGTTTAAGGCACGGGTGGATGAGGTGCTGAGGGACATGGTTTAGTGTTTGATAGGAACGGTTGGACTCAATGATCCGGTGGGTCTTTTCCAACCTGGTGATTCTATGACTTTTCCTGCCCTGCAAGCCTGGTGCTGGGATGTCCAAATGGAATTCACAGCTCCCCATTAGGGCTGTATGACCTGCACAGCCTCTTGGTGTCTCAGTTTCACCGTCCTCAGTGGGTTCTCACTGGCAGGATTCATATGGATGGGGAAATGCCAGAAATTATTACCGCTAGTAGTACCCACAAGGATCAACCTAGTGCTGTGTGTTCTTCTCACTTTGTGAGAATTGGGAGTATACTTACCCTTCCTATGAAATATTTCCCCACCCTGTGGTGACAGGTGGTGTAAAATTATTATTACTGCATTTCATGCCATGCACAGCATCATACATATATACTTAAAAATTATTATTGTTATTATTATTATTATTGATGGACTTTAATACTTCAATTCCTCCAGCCTCTTGGGCTGGATGGGGGTTTGATACTTCAATACAGACAGCCTACCATGCTCATGGGGGTTAATACTTCAATATTTCCAGCCTCTTGGGTTGGATAGGGTTTAATGCTTTAATATTTCTAGCCTCTCATACTGAATGGGGGTTAATATTTCAGTATTTCCAGCTGCTCAGTTTAGATGGGGGTTTAATACCTCAGTGCTTACAGCCCCTTTTATTGGATGGGGGGGTTAATACTTCAATATTTCCAGCCTCTCGGGCTGGATGGGGGTTAATATTTCAGTATTTCCAGCTGCTTGGTTTAGAGGAGGGTTTAATACTTCAGTACTTAGAACCTACTGTGATGGATGGGGAGTTAATATTTGAATGCATCAGATTCTCAGGTTGGATATGGGTTTAATACTTCAACATTTCTAGCCTCTTGGTCTGGATGGGGGTTAATACTTGGATGTTTTATCCTCTCGGGCTGGATAGGGTTTAATACTCCAACCCCTGCAGCCTCTGGGGTTGGATGAAGTTGGATGCAGCATTTCAAGCTTCTCGGACACAGGAAAGATTCGGGGGCTTCCCCCCCCCCCCGGCTGGATGCGGAGGGGACCAACCTCTTGTCCTGTCCCCACCTCCTTTATCCTGGGGTCAGGGTTGGTCCCCTCCGTGTGCATCCCCCAGCCGGGGAAGGTCGCGATGCGGACGGGAACAGGGACAGGACGACCCACAGCAACCCGAGCCGTCTCTTGCGCAAGGCGTTTGGAGATAAATATAATATNCGGGGAGGGTAGGAGGGGCGCGTCCGAGGGCGCAAGCACCGCGTTTGGCTGTCGAGCTCCGCTCAGCGCAGCGCACAGACCCCCCCCCTTTTTTTTTTCATTTATCCCCCCCGCCCCGCATCCAAGGGAAACGACGCGAGGGGCGCGGGCAGGGGAAAACACACGCGCGCGCGCGCACACACACACACACACACACAAAAAATAAAAACCCAACCCAAAGGAGGAGGAGAAGAAGAGAAGGAGGAGGAGAAGGAACGCAGGAAGGAGGAGGAAAAGGAGAGGAAAAAAAAAACCCGACCGCGCCGGCAGCGAGGAGAAGGGTCTCCGGCTGCGCTGCATCCATGTAAGCAGGAGGGAGGGAGCGGGGGCAGCCGGTTCCCCCCGAGGGCGAGGAGGGGACCTGGCCCCACTCTCCTTCTCTTCTCTTTTCTTTTCCCAGCAGCCGGATCAAGACTCCCTGCGTGTGGATTAAAAACCTTTAGGAAGAAGGAGGAAAAAAAAAATCCAAACCAACGGGGGAAAAAAAAAGCCAGACCACCCCAAACCTCTCGCATCAGGACGACTTGGGCTTTAAAAAAGGGGATACGACACTGGATGCGCTGCTTCTCTTTTGTGACAGATGCTTAAACCGATTCCGACGTCCAAACCGTAGGGTTGGTGTGTTGATTCTTTTTAATTTTTTAAATTTTTTAAATAGACGTCATTTCGCCTGAATGATTAATTTTTAAAAATAATTTTGCCTCGCTTTTAATTTTTTCTCTCTCCTTATT
>WAAB01007919.1:23563-63007 GCA_013389865.1 Piaya cayana
ATCCCGGCTCCCGGCCCCTTCATGCGCGGCGGCCGGCATGCCCGTTCCGTAGCCGGGGGCCTCTCCTCTCGTCCCGCATGTTCAGGACCAAACGCTCGGTGCTCGTCCGGCGGCTCTGGCGGAGCCGCGCGCCCGGCGGCGAGGAGGAGGAGGAGGAGGCGGCGGCGGGGGGAGGACGAGGAGGAGGTGGTGGAGGAGGAGGAGGAGGTGGAGGAGGCGATCCCGGCGAGGCGGACGCGGCTCCTGCGTGCGGGGCCGGGCGCGGGTGCTGCCCGGGCAAAGGCGGCCGGGCCGGGAGGGCTCCCGCGGGCGCGGAGGCGGAGCTGAAGGCGCTGACCCAGGCCGTGCTGAAGCGGCTGAAGGAGCGGCAGCTGGAGGGGCTGCTGCACGCCGTGGAGTCCCGCGGCGGGGCGCGGACCCCCTGCCTGCTGCTGCCCGCCAAGGCCGACTCGCGGCTCGGGCAGCACTGGTACCCGCTGCCGCTGCTGCTCTGCAAGGTGTTCCGCTGGCCCGACCTCCGACACTGCGCGCAGGTGAAGCGCCTGTGCGGCTGCGAGTCCTACGGCAAAGCCCACCCCGAGCTCGTCTGCTGCAACCCGCACCACCTCAGCCGGCTCTGCGAGCTCGGTACGTGACCTGCAGGGGGAGCGGGGGGGGGTTGTGGAGGGGGCTCGAGGGGGTGCTCGAAGAGATGATACTCGAGGGGATGCTCGGGGGATGCTTTTGAGGGGATGCTGGAAGGGATCCGGGGAAGCTGGAGGGGATGCTCGAGGGGATGCGGGGGATTCTCGGGGGGATGCGGAGGATGCTCAAGGAAATGTTCGGGGAGATGCTCAGGGGGAGATGCGAGGGTTGCTCGGGGGGGTGCTTTAAGGGATCCTCGGGGGGATGCTTGAGGGCATACTCGAAGGGGTGTTCGGAGGATGCTCGAGTATCTACTCAGGGAGATACTGGGGGGGGGGGATGCTCGGGGTGATGCTCGAGGGGATGCGTGGGATGTTCGAGGGGTGCTCAGGAGATGCGGGTGGGTGTTTAGAGGTGGTGGACGCTGGAAGGGGTGGAAGACAACGTGGCTTGGGACGGGGGTGGGTGGCACTGGGGCGTGCTTGCGAGACAAGGCAGATGGTGGAAGGGAACTGGGGTGGGTGACCCTGAGGAGGGGGGATGTGACACGACCTGGGTGCTGCGAGGTCGGCACGGGGGTGGTGGGCACTGGAAGGGGTGCGAGACAGCGTTGGTGCTGCCATGGGACGGGGGTGGGTGGTCGAAAAGGGGGAGTGCAAGTCCGCTTGTACTGATAATTAACCACCCTCTATTGCAACCAACCTCCCTGCCCCCCCCAACAGACACACACACAAAAATCCCTTTGCGTTGTGGGTTTTTATGTGATTACTTCTAATTTTGAGGAGAGGGCGAGCCCTTTTCCCCGCACGGGGCTGGGGGGGATGCATCCCTGATCACTTCAACCAAGCACACCCCCCCCACCAGCAAAAATCCCATTACTTCACGGTGTTCTATGTGATTACTGTTAATTGTGGGGAGGTGGTGAGCCTGTTTCCCTGTACTGGGGTGATCGACACGGGGCTGGGGGGATGCAGCCCTGCTCACACTGAACTTTGATAAACCACCTCCTAGTGCAAACTCAACCTCCCCCTCGAGAAGAAAATCACCCAAGAAATCCCATTGCATTGAGACTCTTTATTTTTGGGGAGGGGGCGAGCCCTTTCCCCGCACGAGGGTGGTTGATAGCAGTTTGAGGGGATGCATGCTGAAGTTTTATCAACAGACCCCCCCCATAACTGCAAAAAAATCATTTGCATCGCGGTTTTCTATGTGATTAACATTAATTGTGGGGAGGGGGCGAGCCCCTTTCTCTGCTCAGGGGTGGTTTGTAGGGGGCTGGGGGCGTGCAGCCCCGCTCACACTGAATTTTAACCATCTAGTGCAAACTCTCCCTCCCACCCAAAAAAAACCCCAAGAAATCCCATTGTATTGTGGTGTTTTATGAGATTCCTTTTATTTTTGGGGAGGGGGTGAGCCCTTTCCCCGCAGGGGGGTGGTTGATGGGTGACTGGGGGGGGATGCACATTG
Organism: Piaya cayana; assembly: GCA_013389865.1. NCBI lineage: Eukaryota > Metazoa > Chordata > Aves > Cuculiformes > Coccyzidae > Piaya > Piaya cayana. The sequence continues at coordinate 25,655 of WAAB01007919.1, forward strand.
AACTTTTATCAACAACCACCCCCCTATAAGAGCAAAAACCCCTTTACGCGTGGAGTTGTATGGGATGAGCGTTTAATTGTGGGGAGGGGGCTCCCCCCCTGCCTCCCCGCTCCCAGCCGGGGGATTAGGATCCTGCCTGGCGCGGTGTCCGGCTCCACTCAGACATCCCGAGCGGCAGATAGCAGGGAGACTGGCGCCAGACGGCCCCTTTTGTTTATCTGACAGCTAAATATCAAGGCAATCACCGCCTCACTGCCCTGCCTCCAACCCCCAGAGCTAAGACAAACAGTTTGGCTAAAAGAATGCCACTGTTATCATAAGTTCCTATCTTTTCTCTTTCTCTTTTTTTTTTCTTTCTCCTTTCTCACGGCTCTGCCTTTATTTTCTCTACTTTTCTAATTCCAGAGTCTCCCCCTCCACCCTACTCCAGATATCCAATGGATTTTCTCAAACCAACTGNCAGCCCCTTTCTCAGGGGGAAATGGAATCATAGAATCATAGAATAACCAGGTTGGAAGAGACCCATTGGATCATCGAGTTCAACCATTCCTATCAAACACTAAACCATGCCCCTCAGCACCTTGTCCACCCTGCTTTTGTCCCCCTGCCTTGTCCTCCCTGGATGCTTTGTGCCTTTGGGCTGCTCACCTGCTTCTGTGCCTTCTGATCCCCCTGGGAGAACTTACAGAATCACAGACGGGGTTTGGTTGGAGGGGACCTTAAAGTGCACCCCGTCCCAACCCCTCTACCATGGGCAGGGACGCCTCCCACAGTGTTTAGTTCACATGGGGTTTACCCAGGACACCCTCCCGCATAAAGAAGTTCTCTTTAAATTTTAAAACTCTGGCAGGAAACCCCAGGAGGGATTGCAATGCAGTGCAGGCCTCTGCTTGCTGCCAGAGTCACTAGGAAAGCTGGGAAAAGCATGGGCTCTGGTTGTAGATGGCAGCCGTGCCACCCACTCCCACACCTACCTGTGAATTTGTGGGGGTTTAGGTTGGGATCCAGCACCGCTCGTGTTAGCATCTTCCTGATAGCTGGAACCCCAGTGAACCCTGACAAATGGTTTGGCTGAAATCCTCCTGTGTTTTAAAGGAGCCTAATCCCAGACTGAAAAAATTAGGAGAGGGGGTGAAAAGGGCTTTTTTCCCCTCCTCTTCCCCCTCCCTTTTTTTTTTCCTAGCGCCGGTCTGCATGCCTGTTGCTTGTAATTTGATGTCAAGGTGCTAGGGGAGAAGCCCATTTGAGGCTGACACCAGCTCTTTTGCGGTTGTCTGCATAAACTCTTGCTTGGCAGTGAGCGCGCCGGGTGTGAGATAAATCGGGCTGGAAGAAGGAAGAGAGGTGGGGAGAGTTGGAAATAAGGGGAGCTTGGGGAGGAGCAGCTCCCGGCTCTCCAGGGATGAGAGTGGATGGAGAGGGTTGGCTGGAGTGTGGTGGTCACTGTGGTTGTGTCTGTGAGAGGCAGTACAGGGAGGCAAAAGAGAAGTATTTTTATCAGGTTGTTGGGGTTTTTTTACTTGGCCAAAAGGACAGTTTGTGTAAAGTTCTCTTCAGTTTCTGGGGGCTAAAAGGGCCCCCAGGTTTGAGGTTGCTCAGACACACAGGGGTCCCATCATGGCCATTACTCCCTCATGGGCTGGGCTGTTTGTTTTGCCCTCTAGCAAAACTCTAATCAGTCTCTTTATGCCTTGTGGGAAATAAGGAAAGATGTTTAACAAACAAGTGGGTTGTGAAGTACCAAATATTTTGTTTCAGTGTGAAAAAACAGGAGGTAAAAGCTTATGAATGAAAGTAGGAGTCGGTTCGACATCCCAAGCTCAGTATCCCGAGCTCAGTATCCCAAAGCTCAGTATCCCAAGCACTCGCTGGCATGCAGAAGGGTTATCTGACTCTGAGGGTCTGCTGTGTCATGAAGGTTTGCGGGTTTGGGTGAGACTGGTGTCATTTCATCTGTGTTTCTGCAGCACTTCCCCTAAAAGTTTCTATTTCTACCTCTACTGCCTTTCATTCTACCAAATGATGATCCTGGCATGTGATGCACAGGGGTTCAGAGATGAAGGTGACAGGGGTTAAAGCTTACCTTTGATTTCCTGTAAAGATGTTAGGATGAATCTATTAGCAGGGTTTAAACAACCCATCTGCCTCTGCCAGGACCTCATTTTCAGTTAGCCGAGTGATATATTTATTCATTAGCAAGTGTTGACATAAGGTAGCAAAATGTGTGTAAACAGAAAAGCCGCAGAACATGAATGTGCTATTTCGAAAGGAAAAGTTATTCCTATCGGCCAATAGGAAGTGATTAACACTGCCCATCGGAAATGCAGAAACAACTGGGTTACTCACCAAAAAGTCCTCCTTTTTTTTCCCTTTTGAAAGAAAAGCCCATTTGGCAGCTGAACTCTTGACTAACAGGGCTGTGGCAGGCGCAAGCGGAGCCTGGAGTCTGTTGTTGTAAGTGGGTTTTGCAAGCTCAGGGTTTCTTGGTCTTTCCTCTGTGGACGGACTGAGGGTTTCCGCCTCCCAGTATTGGTACCGTCTCCTGCAGCAGTTTCCCAGCAAGGATAGCTGGCCATGGGCTGGCTAGATGGGAGAGTGGGTGATGTTGGGAAGGTGTGAAGTCTTTTGCCTTGCTGTCTTTTCCAGTTGGACCTTGGGTGGGAGTGATCCTTCCATTTAGACTTGGGAAACTGAGTCTGCCATGGGAAAACGCACGCAGTATAGAGCTTCTGCTTTTCAGTCAAACCTGATGGTGGTAATAAGAATGTTTAAGTATTTAGCACTGTGTCTTGTAAGTGCTTCGTATGGACAGAGAGACAGGAATACCTGGACCAGCATGGGCTCCAAAAGCAGTCAGCAGTGCCCAAGATCATAGACTAATAGTATGGTTTAGGTTAGAAGGGGCATTTAAAGGTCGCATCTAGTCCAACCCTCCTGCAGCAAGCAGGGACAAGTTCAACTCAGTCGGGTTGCTCAGAACCCCATCCAACCTGATATTGAATGTTTCCAGGGACGGGACCTCCACAACCTCTCTGGGCAACCTGGGACAGTGTTTCACCACCCTCACAGGAAAAAAATTCTTCCGTCTAGTCTGAATTTCCCTTCTTTTAGTTTAAAACCATTATGCTGGGGATTGCTTTGTAATTGGTCTTTTTTTTTTTTTGAAGGTGAGGGAGGCTGAGACAGGCTGTGTGGCTGTCTGGAGGAAAGCAGTGATTGGTTAGTGAAATGCTAGATCAGACTGTGTTAGGACTAGGATAGATCTGGTGGTTTTGCCCTCACCATAGAGTGGAAAGATCTGCCCTTGACAGCCAGGTTATATGCTGGAAAACTGTGGTTGCAGGCTGGCTTGGGTGTTCATCAAGGAAAGGACTTTCCCTCTTCTGTTCAGGGAATGGTTGAAGGGATGGGTGATGGTGGCTTGCACAGTGCCAGGCTCACTCTTAATTTGGGAGGCGTATGGCACTCAGCATTGCCAGTATCCCTAGAGGAATGCCACTTGTGGCTGCATTGGAAACAAGATGGATAGTGCTGCCCCTCAAGAATAATTGTGCATCTCTGCGATGGTTTTATATTGTGGGAAGACAGTTTAGGGAGGAGATTCACGTGCATTAGGCTTGGGTAAACCACTGATGCTGTGATCCATTGGCGCTGAAAATAAAATGAGCCTTGGTATCCACCTACTAGTGAAAGCCCTTGGCAGATCTGAGGGTGATGGGAAGAGTGCAAAGATTAAACCAGCCATGTGTAGGACAGAGAGCTCAGGAGGGTCCTGCTTTTGGGCTTATCCCACACCTGACGGTCACACTTGGTCTAGAATTGAGGCATATCAGCTCTGTGTCTTCTAAAGATACTTCAGAGGGTAATTAATTGAAAGGAACTAGGTGTTGGATGATGGGACACAAGATGGGAGCTGACAGTTGTAAATAAGTCACAAAAGGACTTCCATTTGATGGGTCAGTGAGCAGTCCAGGTGTTTATACGGGCTCTGAATCTGTCCTCGTGTTCAGCTTCAGTGCAGATGTGTCAGAAGGCAAGTGAATTTGCAGTCAAATGGGAGCAGCATTACTGTAAGAGCAGCCTCACTCCATTGTTACATTTTAAGTTGTGATAGGATTCTCTCGTGCCAGCCATCCTGTCCAGTTTGGTGATGTGTGATCCCTGGAGTAAGGCAACGTGAAAAGGGCAAATAATGTCCTTTGTCTCTGAGGGCTTCATCAGGGAGCTGTGACTGAGGGCAGATGGAGCCCAGTGTGGGGCAGGGTGGTCCAGCCTGCGTTTAGAAGGCATCTGTAACCCAAGTTGTTCAAGCTGTCTCAGAGGAAAGGAAGGGAGAGTCTTCTGTCTGGACTAGAAAGGGTTAAAGAAAGGGAAAAAGCGTAGTTCTTCAAGGCATAGAAAGCAGGACAAGGCATCTAGAGGGTGTATCTTATACAGTATTTCACAAGTAAGTCCATTTCCTGTCTCCCCTATTGTTTTTGGTTTGATTAAGTATATCCTGTTAAACTGTGTATTCCTGTCAGGGCTTCTACTTTACTGTGAGGCAGGATTTTTTTTTTCAGTGGAATTTCAGATCTAGAGATCTAGAAAAATTAGTTTATCAGTAGGGAGAAACTTGGCTGTCCTGGGGGTGGCTTTTGCTTTGAGACATAGCCATCAACAAAACAATGCCACTAAGAGAGTCCAAATTTGATGATAGCCATGGTATAGAAGTTTGTGTGAACTTAATAGATCTTCTGAGGCGTGGAGAGTCCTCAGGCTTGATTTCCCCGTGGTAGTGGCTGAAAAGCTGAGTTTGTCTGCAGGTTAAGGGGATCAATGTAGGCTGCTGGCTTGTGTCGCTTGGAGGAGCAGGCTTGGAATGGAAAAGTCCAAACCTTGAGTTCAAATACCTCAATGTATGAGGAGAAACCTCTAACAGGGCAGCTGATCTTACCATCCAGAGAGCACAAACATAAACCGTTTACCACAAAAGGGTGATGGTGAGACATTTTCCCTTTGGTTCCAGTTTCAGTGAGTTACAGGTGTTGGCTAAATGGAGTGCGTAAAGCCGTGGTTTAAGCGTTTTTGGGGAGCTCATTTACATCAGAACGATGACAAGTTTGATCTCATTACTCAGTGGCTGGGTTGAAGAGGTGGCAGCCAGTCTGTAATTTTTTACCAGTCTGTAATCAGCATTGGCTGGTGATGAAGCACAGCGCGGAACCTTGATTGAGGCAACTAGTTAGGGTGGATGCTTCTTGATGAACTACTGTCTCTGTGTGGACAATTAGTAATTGCTTCCTGCTAAACCCTTTGGAATGTGTGTTCTGCTCCCGGCGATGCTGGAAGCCTGAGAAGAACTGACTATATACTGATTTTTATTTCTTATTTTCCTCCTCTCCAGCAGATTGTCCAGACTCTGTGCCTTCCTCCACTGAAACAGGGGGAACTAATTATCTAGCCCCTGGGGGGCTTTCAGGTAAGTCATCTCTTATTGTCCTTCATTTTGGTTGTGAGTTGCATTGATAGAGGGTTCTGACAGAAGATGAAATGATGCTGGGGAGTTTTGGGGATGTGAGTTGTTGAGAAAGCTGTGCTCAGAGGGGGAATTGGGTTTCGTTTCAGTAGCAGCTGCTTGCTTCTTATGTAGAGGATGTGTTGAAATCCCAGGCACGGTTCTCCATCCCTGAGAGCCCATATTTCCTTTGAGTTCCAGCTTTACGCTCCATTAATTTTTGGAGCAAGGCAGGAAGAGAAGTGTTTTGGAAAGGTGAATGGTGTTGGTCACCCAGTTGTTGGGATGCATGGATTAGCAGAGCAGGTGCAGGCATGCCTTGCAGAAGGATTGGGTGTCAAACTTGCCTTGATGTGGTGGTGTCTCATCTCTGGGATGAGAGGTGCACTTGGGCTTTGCTCCTGGGAGGATAACCAGTATCCCACATCTCATGCGCAAGGCTCTTGGTGCTAGGGAGGAAAGGTGACCCCGTTTTTTTTGGAGAAGGTGTTTGCAGAGCGAGTGATTTGATCAGTCTTGTGAGTCCCTTCCAACTTGAGATATTCTGTGTTTTCCTTGTTTTCCCATTCTCCTTCAGCTGCCATGTGCCATTATGGGGCAGGTTTGGACAGTGGTTTCCCCTCCCCTCTAAGGCTTTTTGTAGGATGGTTTGGATTGGAAAGGACCTTTAAAGGTCATCTAGTCCAGCTCCAAACACATTTTCCAAGGTGTGATACCTCCAGCACCTCATCTCCTGCCACAGACTGGCCAACTCTGTGGCCAGGCTCTGTCTCTACCAGGATTAAATTGTCTGAAACTATGTACCTGCATGTACTTGCTGACGTTTGAAGGTGCTTTTCTTTGTCGAGATGTCTCCCTGATGTATGATTTATTCATTGCCCTGAAACTGGAATTTCAGAATTAGGTTGGTGGTGGCTGTGCATGCATGCATCTGCCACTGCCTCTCTCCAGGAATTGCGTTTGGTGTGGATGTCTTTAAGCGAGCCTTGTTTGTTTTCCTTTCGGTGTAATATATACCCTGTCTGTTATTTGAGAGGGGAGCATATTGTTTGTTCGAAGGCCCTAATGAGAATTAATCAAACAGGGGGAGAGGGAACAGAGAAACTTGTTGCTGTGTTTTGTTTTTTTTTTTTTACAGAAGAATTTTTGCATTTTCTTCATTATTTTGCTGTTGCAACCTATAGCTGTAGGGAAGGAAAAAATGAGACTGCAGAAAGAAAAAAGACAAGAAGCAAAACAACACAATAAGGATGTTGTTAATTTTTTTTTCCCCTTTTCCCTCCTGAAATACACCCGTTACAGAGGGGAGGAGAGAGTTAGGTTCCACAGGTTACCACATGAGATAAGCAGAGGAAGTACTTGCCTTTAAAAGGGGGCTTTCTATAAGGTTCAGCCTATTGATAACATCTCGTCTGGCTACTCCACTCCCGAAGGGAAGGCGCAGGAGGTGGGGGCTTGGGCTGCAGGAAATAACACGGCTTGTTCCTGGTGCCTCCCAAAGGGCTGTGGGAAGGGGAGCCCCAGCTCTCTAATTGAGCCTCTTCCCCAAAAGAAAGTTTATTTCCCCCGTGAAAATTCAGGGTTATTTTTTAACTTATTTTGTTATATTTTTATTATTTCAGTAGACGGGATTTTTTTCTTTTTTGTCTACCTTATCAAAGGTTCACCCCCCTAAAAAGCCTGGAAACAGCCTTTTACGATCATTAACCACTCTTTTTTCCTCCCTAAATGTAATTGTAGCCATTTAGTTTAATGAGGAGCTGATAGGAGAGTTGACTCATGAAGGGACACGGTTAGCTACCCAAGCCCTGAAACAAAGCCGAATGCCTCCACATGAAAGAGCATTTGTTTTGAATTTGCTCTGATTTACTGGCATCTCCCTTCCACACACACAGAAGTGCAGCGCTGAAAATTCCCAACTGGAGAGACCCAGTCGAGAAAGGAAAATAAACGCACTTCACAGCAATCCTCCAAAGCTCACTTTCTCCTTTCTTTCTACTCTCCTTTTGCATATTTTAGTTAGCAAAATAGTATATTTGAAGAGGGCTTTAATGGGTTATTGGCAGGGCACGTGGGGAGCACTTTGGCTTAGTCTTACCTGAGTTTGAGCAGATGGGGATCAGTGATGCTGGGTGGAGAATCCAGGAATCCTCACCCCTGTATTTGAAGTTCATTGATGAAAGGGTGGCTCTAAGAAAAAACAAAAAAACCACCCTGATTTTGATACAGAAACTGGAGCAGGAGACTGAGGAAGAAGACATCATGAGTGGATGGTGGTGGCGGGTTCTTACAACACTGTAAGCTTTACCCACCAGTGATGGGCAGTGGATGCTGGTGTAGTAGCAGTCTTCAAAGTCAGTAGACCTGCTTCTAACATCTGGAAGCTGGAAGGGCTGGATTTAGTGATGCAGATCGCTCTCAGCACTGAAAATTTGGGCATGGGGCCAGCCTGGGGTTCACAGCTACTCTGGCAGGGAAACCATGTGGAGAGGTTGAGAGGATGATGGCAAGAAGAACTTTAACAGGGGCATGGAAGAGAGTGCCCATGGACCTCTCCCCAGGGATCCTTTGATGATGAAGGGTCTCAGGTCTGGCCACTGCCAGTGTCACAGACTCGTTCTGGAAGATAAAGGCAGTTTCACTGATAGATACCAGAGATGCTGGAGGATGTGGGAGGGGGAGCTGCATGCCCAGGAGGGTGTATGGGGTGTATTTCCCCCTCATGATAACCAATCTGAGCCATTCTTTCCCTCCCTCCTCCCTCTCTTCCCCTTCCTGGCCCAGGAATGCAGTATTGCATAGTCCTTGATGTTGTACTGGTGTCTTCTTCTCATCCTACCTCCACTTTCTCTTCCCCAGATATCCCATTTCTTCACTGACTAATGCACCCTTCAGTCCCTAAGTGTTGTGGCTCTTGCTTCCGTATTCTTGACTTTATTTGTTTTCTTATATCTTCTTTTTTTTTTTTTTTTTTTTCTTTTTCTTTTTTTTTTTTTTTTTTTTTTTTTTTTTTTTTTTTTCTTTTTTTTTTTTTTTTCTGGTCACTCTGTGGGTAGGCCAGGATTCCTTGCTCCAATGAGGTGGTTGTGCTCAGGTATTAACAGTCCTGATCCTTTGTATCCTTGGCATTGTTAAAGGAGAGAGAAAAAATATCCCATTGCAGAAAAAATAATTTCTGTAAGTAGGAGACAGTGGGTGGTTTTCCCTGAATTTTGAGCTGACGTGTTCCCAACAGATGTGCTTCATTATGACTCTTCTTTCAAACAAGCAAACCTATGCTTGGAGAAGCCTGGAGGTAGCCGGGCTGTGGTGCAGTGACATCTGATGAATGGGAGCCGAATTCACGTATAACCCATGGAGGAGTTTTACTCTGAGGATAGGAGTGAGCTCACAGTACTTAATGGTTTTGGTGTTGTGTCTTCATGGGATGCTCTCCACTCAGCCCTGACGTCTTCCTCTTGACCCAAGTGTGGCATGGAGCTTCTGGCTCTTGGCTGTTGGAAGGTTGTGGTGGTTGAGAGGGCAGGACAGATGAATGGTGCTGGATCTATGGGCAAAGTGAAGCTCTCCAGGGAGCCCAGAGCTGGCCCTGATGGGGAAAATAAGATGAGCTGGCTTGCATCCTTGCCTCTCCTGCTGCTTTTTTATCTGTAGGAATTATGTATAAAGAATCAGACCTGAGAGCTTACCCAGATTTAACCCAATTCCATTGACTTGTCCTGACTCTGGAACCACCCTAGGGTCTCTTGGAGCCAGTGGATGTTGAGTGGTGATGCTCAGTGGGTGCTAAACCAAGGCACTGCAATACTTGAGGCTGGGAGACATGCAAGGCTCTTCCAGAGTGAGTGCAGCCTCAGTTTCTCCCTCCCAGCTGACTCTGAACAGAAAAGGTGGGAAAAGACTTCTGGAGGTGCATCAACATTGCCCCCTACTCCAGCGCTCCCGGGGAGTGGGACCTCGTCTGGTTTAAAGGACCACTTGGCTGAGTAACATTTCATTCCAAAATTGTGGGCAGGCTGGGAATGTTTCACTATGCCTCTGATCCCTGCTGGTATCTGCTCACCAGGGAAAAAGCACCTTGTTCAGATCCAGAGCTCTTCACCCACAGAAGCAGCTCCCCATCACTTCCCCCCACCACGTAAACAGGATCCTGCGTGGTTTCTTCAGACAGTCCTGCTTGTGTTTTCCCATTCCCCCCTGCTTTCCACCTCCCTCTCTACAGAGTTTATAACCTCCTGTGAAATGCCTTTATTTACAAATTGGCATCCTATTATAATCTGAAACTGAGACATCTTCCTGTAAAACTAGGATTGTATATTTGTCCCAGGGATAAACAATTGCTTGGGATTTTTTTTTTTTTAGTAAGTCACTTGTTCTTGGTTTATTTTTGAGCATATATGTCCCTCTAATATTTTTGAATTTGCTTTGAGCATTGCAAGGCACTGCACCCTTTCTATCCCAGCATTGTTGGAGACGTGACTTTGCCCCTGCTGCTTACCTAAAAAACACCGTCCAGTCCTGGAAAAGACAAGGTTATCAGGGGTTAACGCCTAGATGACAGCACTGGAGCCTCTGGAGCAAAGCAGGCTGCCTGCCAGACTAGGAGCCTCCCGGCTCGCCTCGCACATCATCTGACCGTGGCCAGCGGGGAGGAGGGAGCTGGCGCTTGGCATCAACTCCTGGTCTCTTGGCTTGGCTGCCTGCTCCAGCTCCTTTGGCCCTGTGGGGTTTTTTTAAGGGGGACCTCATCCTCTGGGGACCCTTGCACTGAGAACGCGACTGGGATNTCAGTGGGTGCTAAACCAAGGCACTGCAATACTTGAGGCTGGGAGACATGCAAGGCTCTTCCAGAGTGAGTGCAGCCTCAGTTTCTCCCTCCCAGCTGACTCTGAACAGAAAAGGTGGGAAAAGACTTCTGGAGGTGCATCAACATTGCCCCCTACTCCAGCGCTCCCGGGGAGTGGGACCTCGTCTGGTTTAAAGGACCACTTGGCTGAGTAACATTTCATTCCAAAATTGTGGGCAGGCTGGGAATGTTTCACTATGCCTCTGATCCCTGCTGGTATCTGCTCACCAGGGAAAAAGCACCTTGTTCAGATCCAGAGCTCTTCACCCACAGAAGCAGCTCCCCATCACTTCCCCCCACCACGTAAACAGGATCCTGCGTGGTTTCTTCAGACAGTCCTGCTTGTGTTTTCCCATTCCCCCCTGCTTTCCACCTCCCTCTCTACAGAGTTTATAACCTCCTGTGAAATGCCTTTATTTACAAATTGGCATCCTATTATAATCTGAAACTGAGACATCTTCCTGTAAAACTAGGATTGTATATTTGTCCCAGGGATAAACAATTGCTTGGGATTTTTTTTTTTTTAGTAAGTCACTTGTTCTTGGTTTATTTTTGAGCATATATGTCCCTCTAATATTTTTGAATTTGCTTTGAGCATTGCAAGGCACTGCACCCTTTCTATCCCAGCATTGTTGGAGACGTGACTTTGCCCCTGCTGCTTACCTAAAAAACACCGTCCAGTCCTGGAAAAGACAAGGTTATCAGGGGTTAACGCCTAGATGACAGCACTGGAGCCTCTGGAGCAAAGCAGGCTGCCTGCCAGACTAGGAGCCTCCCGGCTCGCCTCGCACATCATCTGACCGTGGCCAGCGGGGAGGAGGGAGCTGGCGCTTGGCATCAACTCCTGGTCTCTTGGCTTGGCTGCCTGCTCCAGCTCCTTTGGCCCTGTGGGGTTTTTTTAAGGGGGACCTCATCCTCTGGGGACCCTTGCACTGAGAACGCGACTGGGATAGCCCTGTGCTACCGCAGGGATGCTGGGGGCATCCTCCTCCTGGCTCTTAGCTAATTAAAATTCCTTCAAAGCAGTAGGACCTATTTAATAATTACATTTAAGTGCTCTGGAGCCTTTTGATCCTTTCCTAGATACTGTTCTATGATGGGTTTTTAAAAAAAAAATGATGGCAGAGGCACTCCCCCATTAAATGCTGGGTGTTTTACTCCATCCCTGTACCGCTTCATTAAATCCATTTCTCCGTGCGCCGACAGATTTTCCCAACCAACCAAGCGATACCTTGAGAGCAGCTGATGATAAAAGGCAGAGGAAGACCCCCCCCACCCAAGAGTCCTTCATGGTCAAAATCATGATGAGTGCTTCTGGGGTTGTACCCTGCGAGCTGTTGCTTTTTGGGGAGAAACAAGGACAAAAAACTGGATTTTGGAAGTTAGGTATCGTTTCAAACCATGCTCTGCTTGCAAAAGGTGGCCTGATAAGTGCCGGCAACTTGATCGCTGGGGACATTTAAAACTCCAAGGGACAAAAACACTCCAAGAGGAGCAGCCCTGGGCTGGCAGGGATGCAGGCTGCATCGTTTCCATCGCCGCTGTCTGCCAGCGGGTATCACTTACACTAGGGGAACCAGTAACATTAACCACATGCATTTCCCCACCACTGGCATGGGGGGATGCCTATTTCTAACTGTGCTGGCCAAGACTGCAAGCCTCCATGCTGGGGAAAAAACGGGGGTACATCCCATTTTAGGGGACACAGGGCAAAAATGGGGTGTGTGGAGCACCCCTAACCCTAAGAGAGTGTGTTAGGACAGTCATGGGCTGGGTGGCGGGTGCTGACCGGAGCCAGGCGTGGGTGGGTGCCAGCCCCACCGCCGTCCCCGTCCAGCTTGAATGACCCATGCCGCAGCCTGGCTGCCTGCCGACTGTCACAAAGGAGCTTCCTTTCCAGTTTATTTTCAGTGCTGAGATATTATTAACTGCTCAGGCACAGTCTCTGTTCTAACCACCCTTGCTTTTTGCCTAAATTTCTTTGTTTTCACCCCCTGTCAGTGTGCCGAGGCCACCGGCTTGGCTTCTGTGCTGATGGGGGTGCTGACTGTGTCACGGCTGCTGTTGAGGAATGGGAAGGTGTGGAGAAGCGAGTGGCCTGATCCTGTGTGAGGCTGAGGTTGGAGAAGGGAAGGAGCTTGGTGTCTCACAGGATTTCCGCCTGCTGGCTTTGGATTAGCCCCTTGGTTTTGCTTTTTTTAAATTTTTTTTAACTACTTATTTTAATAAAAGTAGCATCTTGAGTGTTGCCAGCTACCTCTTTCTCATTTTTATTTTATTTTATCCTCTCCTCCCCTCTCCTTTCCCTATTTTACTTCATTAATGCAAAAAAAGAGCTTTTCTGGGCAAGAATTGCAGGGATTTTCCATCCCCATCCAGGGAAGGGTGGGGGCTCACATCCCCCTTGCACAGACCTGCCATGGGGAGCCACCCTTGAGGGGGTCTTTGCTGATGGGCCTGAGCTGTCAGGTCCAAAAAGCTTTTTTCCATGTTTTTTTGTGCTGCTGGGGATGTGGCGTGGTTATTTTCTAACAGATGGCCCTTCCCCCCCCATTTTCTTATTTTCCTTTTTTATTTTTCTCTTTTTTTCCCCCTCCCCTCCTTTGGGTAGCCATTTAAATACGTGATGATAACTTTCACCCTGTTAATTAACAGGAAACATTGGGACAAGACAGGAAATTACATCAGTCTTTTATGAGGAAAGAGCCAAGAAGAAAAAAATTATTCAAGAAAACATAGTTATTAGTGAAAGCAAAGAAAGTGCTGGGGGAGGAGGAGAAAGAAAAGGAGGAAAAAAATCCCATCCCATGGGCTCTGCTTTTCCAAGGGAGGCTACTCCAGTACTTTTATTTTATTTTCACTATGTTGAAAAATATTTGACTAGCAGGGTCACCTTTGCTTGAGCGCGACACTTGAGCTTCCCAAGGAATCTTTTTTTTTTTTAAGCCTTTTCTCAGCTTCCTTCCCCAAACTGTGAGGCCTAGGAAGCTCTTGGCCGGGAGACTAATTTTGGTTTGGCTGCTCAGCCCTTCAAATTGGTCCCCACCCAGTGTCATTATCTCAGTTTTAACTTGCAAGGGGAAAAAAAAACCAACCAACAACCACCCTGTAAGAGCTGGCTCAGCCCTTCTCTACCCTTTTAACCTCGCTGCATAAAAAACCTCCCATCTTCAACTCTCTGGTTGGGTTGTGCCGGCAGTGTTGAACCACCACGAGGTTGTTGCAGGAGGGCCCAGTGATGCTTTTGGGGATGCTTTTCCATGTGTGATGGTGGGTACCTGGCTCTGCAGTCCTTACTCATCCTTCCTCGGGGATGAAGTAAGATGCCTAGTGGGGTGGTTGCAGGACATCCTGATGATGCTCTCAGGGATGTTCCTCGATGTGTGAAGGCGAGTATCCAACTCTGCAGTCCTACCTCATCCTCCCTCTTGGATGAAGATGCCCAGTGAGGAGGTTGCAGGAAGTCACAGTGATGCTCCTGGTGATGCTTATCTGTGTGTAATGGTGGGTAACTGGCTCTGCAGCCTTTCTTCATCCTCCTCTGACACCCAGTGAGGTGGTTGCAGGATGTTCTGGTCATGTTCTTGGTGATGCTCCTTGTGTGATGATGGGTACCTGGCTCTGCAGACTTTCCTCATCCTTCCTTGGGGATGAAGTAAGATGCCTGGTGTGGTGGTCGCAGCATGAGGTGATGCTCTTGGTGATGCTCCTCCTTGTGTGATGATGGGTACCTGGCATTGTGGTCCTGCCTCATTCTTCCCCTGGGGATGAAGTAAAATGCCTGGTGGGATGCTAGGTTTTGATTAGCCATCTTTGGGGTGAAGTCCTGGCTTCCATGGGTTTTTCCATCTTTTCCCTGAGTACCTGAGCAGATAGAAAGGCAGGTTTCTCTGTTAAATGAATAATTCAGAACTGCTCAGGCAGTTGAGCTTAGGAGCATCATTGCAAATGCGTTACCATATGTGTACGTAATGTGAACACATAGATGTTTATATATACATATATATGTGTGGAATATATATAGGTTACTATATATTTTTAGGTTGAATATGTTCAAGATATTAATATATATTGAATTCTAGTTTTAATATATTCAACATATACTTTATATATTAGTTGTGTTGAATATATCAGATATAATTAATATATAACGAATATGTTGAATATACTCAGCTTATATATAGATTGAAAAAACCTGATATACACAGGTTGACTTGATTTTGTTTGTAGAGCTGCCAGTGTAGTGTCAATAAGAGCTGGCTTTGCATCAGAGAGGCTTGAGTATTGGAAAGGTGGTAAAAGTTCAAGTATCTTTGCTTTTACATCTGCTGAAGTTGGCTCTGGATCTGGTGATTTTAGGTGATGGAAAACAATGTGTTGAATTTGTAGATGCTGAAAATCACTGGGCATTGCTGTAGAGGGGGAGCTCCCTCCACAGTGGGTGAGGCAAAGTAATGTTGGGGAGGTTGTATCTGTGCAAGGTGAAGTTTTGGGTGGAAATGCAAGGAAAATAGCAAAATAGTTGAGAAATTAAACCGTGAGATGGGGTGTTGCTTACCCACGTGGGATAGCTGCTGGTGACCCCATGGCTGGGCTCCGGAGGCACCTTTCCAGGCAGAGTGGACGGAGTAAATAACTCCATAAAATCATCCTTTGAGCAGGAATCAAATAACAGGAGTTTTATTTGGAAAATGAGTTGGGAGCCTGAAGTTACATCACTGCGTTTGAACTGATGAATTCATTTTCTTTGGAAGCCAGGCTGAGACTTTTTAGCTCATTATAAGGAACAAACCCATAAATCTTCATACGTGGAGGCCCATAGACTTCCTGTTCTTTGTCACAGTCGGGCATGGAAAATGTATTGAAGGTGTCAGGAGCATGGAGCCTCAACACACCTGAGATGTTGCCCCATGGTTATTTTCTGGAGCAGCTGGTTTAGTACTGGGTTTGCTGAGCAGTGGTGCTGAGCCCCAAATCCCATTGTTTTTATCAGCACAGGAGGAGGATGCTGGATGTTCAGTGATGCCCCAGATCCCCTTGGCTTTGTCCCTCATGAGAAGATGGTGCTGGTGCTCAGTGACACCCTGTACCCTCTGGGCTTTGCCCTTGCAGGATGCTGCTGCTGGGTGTTGGTGATGCCCCAAATCCTCTGGGTTCTGTCCCATATGGAAGGATGCTGCTGAATGTTATTTATGCTGCAGATCTCCTGAGCTTTGACCCCCGTATGAGGATGCTGCTGGTGCTTGGTGCTGCCCCAGGTGCCCTGATTTTTCCCCTCAGGAGAGGATGCTGCTGGGACTCAGTGATGCCCCAGATCCCCTGGGCTTTGCCCTAGTGGTAGGATACTGCTAGGTGTCAGTGATGCCCCTCATGCCCTGGGCTTTGTCTCCCATGAGAGGGTGCTTCTGGATGTCAGTGATTCCACTCTTGGCTGTGGTGCCATCCCTGCCTGGGACACAGCTCTGCTACTGCCATCAAAATCCATGTGGGATGAGCACAAGAAGCTTTTTTGGTTGTTTTTCTTTCTAATCTGAGCGCTGCCGACCTGCCCCATTTGTAGCCCAGGGCAATCTTCTACCGGCCTCCGTCTATGAAAAGGGGGGGTGCCACCTCCACCAGAGTGCCGCGAGGGTTAATTACTTAATGAATGTAATATTCTTTATAATTGCTAGGCATTATTAATCCAGAGCAAAGTGAGAGGGGAGGGGAGGGCTGTGTGCATGGCCAGGCTTGTGAACTCCATCCAAATGCCATCCGTCTGTCCGTCCCTCACTTTCCCCCTACCCGGGTAAGGGCTGATGCTGTCTGTCCGTAGGTCCATCCGTCCCTGGGCGGCGACCCTGCCTGTACGTGAGCATGCTTCACCGCCTGCTCTTAGGAATAGGCGTGATTAGATTATGAAGGCAGACAGAAGTAATGATTAACTTTTTCAGTCTGCATGCTGTCTCCAGTCTGGCGCTGGGTGTTTTTTTTTCCCCCTAAGTAGGCCCTGGCCCCGCGTCGACAGGGTATTAGGTTGTAAAGAAAGCCAGGAGGAATGAAGGCAAGGGAGGGAGGGGAAAAGAGGGGGGAGCCTTTTCCATCGGATCCGGGACTGGAATTTATTGGNGATCCTAACACACATCTGGGTGTTAGGTGTCCGTATGGGAATCCTAGACTGCTCTGCTTCAGTTTTTATTAAGGTCTTTACAAGGTTTTTAATGTGTAACCCACATAGCTACATCTTGTCAGTGGAGAGTTGAGGCTTTTCTGGGGGCCATATCCCTGCCCTTCCTGGGGCTCACAGGGTACCAGGCAACCTTTCCACCTTTGCAACAGTGGAGCTTTATTTTTAATTGCAAAAATGTTCTAAGGTTGTCAGCCTCTAAAACCAGGTTCAGTGGCTGTGTTCAGGAGGGCTGTGACCCCAAGACTGGCATGGTCCAGTGGCCTCTGATGGCTTCAGCATCCATGTCAGTGATTTATCTGCGCTGGAAGGGTGATGGGCAGGATGTGTTTGTCAGAGCTCCAGCAAAACCCAAGCCAGTATAGATAATTTGGCAGTTCATCCTCAAGTCTTGTCTCCACTGTTCAAAGGCAGGAGGCCTTTGTGTGCTGGTTTCTTCTTCTCAGAAGGTTTCTGGTTGAGATCTGGGTTGGGTATGGGTGGAGAAGAGGTGTGTCTTGGCTGCTGCCAAGCATGAAGCATGGAGGTATCTGCTCATCTCCAGAATCTGGGGCTGGTACCAGGTACCAAGTTGCATGACAGCACCTCATGAATGCTGACTTCGGCTTCCTGCATTTTTCTAGAGGAGCCTCTTGGCTGATTGTCATTAACGTGATTATTCCAGGTCACTGTGAAAGCAAGGGAAGAGGTTGGAGGGTGCACAGGGGTGCGGAGCATCTGTGGCACCTCCCAAGCCAGCAAGTCCTCTCAGGACATTGTGCCAGAGAACAACAATGGGAGCACATGCAGAAAAAAGGATTTATTGAGTTTTTCCACATGAACCCACATGCCCTTCTGCCTGTCTTGGGGGGTCCTAGAAATCCCATGGATGTCAGTTGCCTCTTATAGCACCCCTTCATCCCACCCAACTGCCAGGTTGGAGCTTGGGGAAGGGATTCCTGTCCTACTGCTTTTCTGAAACAAGGGAAAAGTTCCCACACCTTTGAGGGGTGCAGGAGAGGCAGATAAAGAAGATTCTTTAAATTAAAACTTCAAAAATAATTAGAATGACTGTATACTAAACAACAGCAAAGAAGCCCATTTACTGTAAATATTATGAATGGATTTGGCTGGCTTCTTCATCCCCACCCTTCCTCTAAGGCTTTTCTCTGAGCTGAGTTGAAATTCGGCCTTCAGACAGCACAGTACTCTATAATTTGCATGGCTGATGAGGCCCAAAGCCTGGTATGGAGGAAACTGGAGTCAGCTGGCTCCTCTCTAACCACTGGAGACAGGCAGACAGGCATTTTTGGTGTGTGCCTGCGTATTTCCCTCCCTCCCCCGCCTTGTAGCTGCAGCCTTGGTTGGCTTTTAAAGAAATGGGCACAAAAAAAAGGTTGTTCTCCTCTTGAGTCATTTTTAGCCATGGTAATTGATTAATCACTGTAATTAGACAGTAGCAGTGACTAATAGGATGTTTATGAATCAAATTTCTGGTTTGGTGGACTCCATGAACTCAGCAGTTTCACTTTGGTTCTTTCTTTGCCATCCTTTGATGCAGGGGACATTGGGAAGCTGGGCTTCATTCACATGTATATGTTGATCACCCTATATTTTTTAAGCTTGGACATCCTTCCTGGGGCAGCCTTAGTGTTTGCCATACTGGTGCCCATTCTGGAAGCTTTGCAGGTCTGCAACAACAGCTTCTGCCCTTTGTTTTCTTGCTTGTGTGTCTCATCTCTGAATTAACCCTCAAAGGTCAGGACTGGGTTCCAGGTTGGGAGAGGGTTGACTAAAAGTGCTCTAAATCAGCTGGGAACCTTAGGGGTTGTCCTGAGGGATCAGTCATCTCTACCCACCATCTAGCCTGACCTTATTTTTGTCCTGATTTTGCAATAGAGTTTCCCAGCCGTGGTGAAGGTGATGGGAGTTCTTGGTTGGGTCACAAGGGGACCAGGCAGAGCACTCCCAGGCTTGTAGGTCACTGCTAATGTGAGTCTGAGCCAAAGGCCTAGTTAGAAATTCTGGGAAATCCCACACTCTTTCCCCGATGGCTTCTGCAAATCACAGAATCATTGAATGGTTTGGGGTGGAAGGGAACTTAAATCCCACCCAGTTCCACTCCCTGCCATGGGCAGGGACACCTCCCATTGGATCGGGGGCTCCAAGCCCCATCCAACCTGGCCCTGAGCAACCTTCAGGGATGGGGCAGCCACCACTGCTCTGGGCAACCTGTTCCGGGGCCTTCCCACCCTCACAGCAAAACATTTCTTCCTAAGATCTCATCTCAGTCTCCCCTTTTTCACCTTCAAACCATTCACCTTCATCCTATCCCTGCCCTCCCAGATCAAGCTCCTCCCCTGCTTTCCTGGAGCCCCTTTCAGCACTGGAAGCTGCTAGGTCTCTCCAGAGCCTTCCCTTCTCCAGGCTGAACGAGCTGAATTCTCCCAGCATCAACTCGTGTGGGAGGTGCTCCAACCCTCAGAACACCTTTGTGGCCTCCTCCGGGCTCACTCTAACTGATCCATGTAGTTCTGTGCTGTGGACTCTTAAATCTTGTCCTCTGTGTCCCCATCAGGCTTGCAAGGTTCCAAATCTCAGCAACCTCTCAGCTTCTGGATGCAAGCCCTTAGAAAGCTCCAGCAAACTGAAGTCCTGGGGAGAAGTTCAGGTGGACACCTGTTTTCATGCCAGGTCAACTTATTTTGCTAGGAGCAGGGAACCATTTAAGTCATTGGGTGGACAACTTGTTAATAAATTAATGAAATTATCTTAAGGCTCTTTAGACTGCATGACAACTGTGTATGTTGAGTAATAAAAGCTGCCTAATCAGACATAGACACAAATCTATGGTCTAGCCTGTCAATCCACAGATTAAGGACTCCATAAGTACCTACTGGCATGATGGGCTGTAGTGGCTCCTAGAGAGATGGTCTGTTGTGCCAATAATCCAGATTAAGGGCTCCTGAGGTATATGTTGATGTGAACTGACTGTCAGAACTCTTTGGGGTCTCTTGTATTGTGGTGGAGGGACTTCATGGGCCACCTTGGGCGGTGGCATCCCTGCAGTAGGTAAGGGTTTATTTTCTCTGCAAACAACAGGAGCTTAACACTTGACCATCCTCTAAATTAACCTTTCAGGAATCATTGCAGCCATCAAAAGTGGGGGGACGTGAGGAAGCTGAATCTGTCTCACCCTTGTGTGCAGGGAGATATAAAAGGTTTGGGGCAAACATTGCCGTGGGTGGTGTCTCCAGGCTGCCCACAGCTACATTAAAGGCACAAAGATCCTTTTCTACAGCAGGATATATCCTTTAATTTGGATTTTTTTTTCTTTGGCTTTGCAAAGCATACCTGGAAATCTGGCTTTGAAGGAGTTTTCTTTTTTTGTTTGTTTGTTTGTTCCCTCACCCAAGTAGGTTGTAAATTATCTGAGAGACTAGAAAGGAAGTAAAGTTTGCCTTTTTGGTGCCTGTTTTTCCTTGCTTTGATGAGCTGTGTGGCTGCACGTCATACACGGTGTTCACCTCACTTTGGTGTAATGCTTGTTCACCTCTCAAATAAGAACTCAAGTGTGTTTTTCCCAAGATCCTGCGAAAGCAGCACTTGCTAGTGAAAGAAAGGGACAAAACTACAACTCAAGCACTCCAAGCTACCCTGAGGAGCCTCAAGATGAGCATGCAAAAAGCCATAAAGCCTCTGTCGCCTTCATCTCGATGAGTAGGAGAAGATGGGGCGCATGGCTCTGCCCTGAGCTCGCAAATGCCACGTAAGGTCAGCCAAGAGAGATTACCGGGCGCGAGACACTCTGAGCTTGGTCTTATCCTTGGCCCCAGCCAGACGACACGTTGTGCTGACACCAGTCCAGCTACTTTTTTTTAAGCACAGATGCCCTCCACGTGTGCTGATGGATAAAGGAGGATGGATCTTAGGTTCATGTGCTCATCAGCAGTGCCCACATTGCCTGTTTTCCAGCAGAAAGCTGCCTCCTGCAAAACCAAGTAGGAATCTCACCACCCCCCTGAGTCTTCTTACTGCCCCAGGAGCCTGCATCTGGGGCATGGTCCTTTTTTAGGAAGAGTCCATAAGACCAGTCTCCTTCCGATGCTGTGGTTTCTTGGTGGACGTTAATTTCTTTCTTCTTGGCATTAATTTATCTGTTGCCTTCAACTGTTGATATTATCAACAATATGTCAAGGCAGGTGGGCCTGGACTGGATGGGACCTTTACAAGTCTCTTCTAAGCCAAACCATTCTTGATTCTTTGAAAACAATGAGACTTCTGTTAGCAATTCAGGGTAGATGACGCCATGGTGAGGCGTCTGAGTTGGAAGTTTGGTGGAAAATCCTGCCCTGGGGATCAGAGAGGAGTGATGTTGGGAGATTTAGGAGGAGGAGTGTGAGAAGAGCTTTTGGTCAAAGAGAGAGTTGGTGTTGTTCAACCTGGAGAAGAGAAGGCTCCAGGGAGACCTTACAGCAGTTTTCAGTACTTACAGGGGCTCCAGGGAAGCTGGCAAGGGGGTCTTGATCAGGGAGTGCAGGGATAGAATTAGAGGGAATGGTCTTAAGCTGAAAGAGGGGAGATTTAAGATTAGACATTCGGAAGAAATGTTCTCCTGTGAGGGTAGTGAGGCCCTGGCCCAGGTTGCCCAGAGCAGTGGTGGCTGNTGGATGATCTTTAAGGTGCCTTCTAACGAAAACCATTCTGTAATTCTGTGAAAGCTGCTTTTAAAAAAAATTCTATTAAAAATATCTATAAATGGTATAAATACATAGTTTGAAACACTTCTACAGCTGGATGAGTGCTTTAATTTGTGTCTATCATTGAGGAAAGATCCAATTACAGGCATTTAACAACCTAATCAAGGATGCAGTTGTATTCCCATTTTCAGTGAGTAGTTGTTACTGTGGTGGATGTCAGTGGCAATTTAGATAGCTCTTGACTTGATCAGATGGGAGTAATCCTGGTGGATGAGATACCTCAGTGTGTGCTAAACTTGCTCTTTTCTTTAGAGGCCAGTTGATTACAGGAAAAACTTTAGCTATGTCAAAACAAAACAAAGCAAAACAAAAGATCCCCAGCCCACCTCCCCTCTATGTTCATGAACTTGGCATCAGGACAAAGCTGACATCTGAAAGCTGGCCAGGAACTGTGTTGGGGTTTTTATTTATGCTTTTCACTTCAGGTTTACTGAAGTGTTCCAATTCTTCCTGAATGAGGAAAAAGCAAAGTTTTCTTCCCAAGCTCCTAACAGAACTACTGGAGCTCAGAAGGAAAACTACAGATGACACTGTTTCATCATCTTAAAAATGTGTCAAGGAGAAAAGCCGCACCAGAAATTTTCTGCCACTTTGGATCTTCTTGCTATAGTTTAGGAGGACTGAGTTTGGGGCTGTTACTGATGGATTTGGGTGTTTCCATGGTGTGACTCTCCCATACCTACTTTAATCTGGACCTTCTTGGTTTCAGCAGTTTTTAGTTTTGGGGGTTATTGCTCCAGTGTCCCATCCTCCAGGATTTCTGTATGGGTGATGTATTATCTGAAGCATTCCTCCCCCAACCAGGATGACGCCTTTTGCTCCTGGGCAGCATGTGCACACCCAAAGCTGGAGAAATCCTATTCATGGCCTTTTATGGAGCAATACTGGGTAGAACTTGACGTTTGCGAGGGTCAAGGCAGGTGGTGGAAACCTCACAGGCTGTCACACTGGTGGATGTGTTGGGAAGTAGCTGAGATGGTACTATTGTGGAAGACACTTTTTCCAAGTAATGTTCCATGAGAGAGTGAAAAATACGGGAAAAAAAGTTTTACAATGATACTGGGACATCACCATCTTCATCACCATCCACAGCAAACTTTCAAAAAATATGCCAAGTCAAAACTGTTGCCTTAATTTTTCACTTTCGTGTGGAAATGGGCTTCACTTTGCATAGCTGTTCTCCGTACACCCAACTCTAAGTGACAAATATGACTAATTCTCCAAGTTCCTGAGGACAAACTCACTTTCAAGTTATTTATATATACTTTTTTTTTCCATAATAAGCTACAGGCTTGCACAGTGTGCTAGGGGAAGCCTGACAGAGCCTCTAGACAGCCTGTAGTGCAAACCATGGAAATAATAATAAGCCAACAATAGCAGCAAATAGAGGAATGCTTAATAATGAAAATAATAGTGTGCGTGTTCATAGTGTTGAACATCATTGTTCGCTGGAATATGGGAATGCTCCCAGTTTGCTAGGAGTTTTCCAGGTATTTAGAGAGGATGTATTTGCTTTAAGGAGATTGTAAAAATGAAATTTTTAGCTCAGAACAAGAATCCCAATGCATTCCTCAGCCATTCCTGAATGTTGTCCACAAGGACATGTTGAGGGTGATGTGGCTGCAGATTTCTTGGGATCTGGGTTTTTGTGTGAATAGGCAACAGGTTGAGATGGGAGGTGGATGGTTGGTTGCTGCCATAACTCTAGGTTGTATAGGATGAACCTGGTGGGGGTGTTTTGAGGCAAAATCAGTCTTAAGTGCTTCATTTACCCAGAACCATGGTCATTGCTACCAAAAAAAGCCTTTTGGAGGGGAAAAAACGTCTCCATTGCTGTAGGTAGCATTTCTGCATCTTTTTTAACTCTTGCAACCTACTCTTCTGTCCCTACTGCCTGAGTGATGCCACTGGATATTCCCACCCCTTTTCCTAGTGGATGCTAGAATTAGGGAGATGGGTGGATGTGGGGAGGCTCCACCGGGGTCCCAACAACCATGAAAAGCGGCTTTGGTGGAGGCTGGCAAAGAGGTCTGATCCTGTTTATTTGAGCTCAACCCTTATATTCTCATGGCTTTTTGACTAGACATCCAGTCAACAGCCGAATCCTGCAAACGGAAGAGGCTCTGGCATATTTATACTGTGTGCTGGCATTGGCTTCTTAATAAAAAAAAATATCCTGGATTACCTAAGACTTATCCTTGAGGTCTGGTCACCCCATCTCATTGAAAAACCTAGTAGGATTCGTTCATGAACTTCCAGCCTTCCATAAAGGTCTGTTCATTCATAGCCAAGGCAGTTTTCTTCCCTTTTTTTCCCCTTTTTAAGAGTTTTCTTTTTTTTCTTTTTCTTTCTTTTTTTTTTAATGCACTGGCAATTAAATAACTCTTTGTAAGCTGCAATGAGCTGCTTGTTAAGTGGTCTTCACTAATGCAAGCACAAATATTGGGTGAAAAAATCTTCCCCCCACCCTGAAAAGGATGCTTTTGTGTTCAAATAAATAAGAACCTGTAGGAATTTCGGCAGGGTTCAGTGGTTGTTGCTCCAAAATTCCCTCAGCTGCTATAAAATAAAAACCAACAACCACTGAGCATCACTGGCAGGCAGTTGGTAGAGGGGGAGGTTAAGATGGGGAAGTATCCAGGAGCATCCCCTGTCTTGATCCAGGAGCCACCCCCTCACCTCGCCAGATTAATCTGTTTCCTTGGGTTTTCCCCCCAGAATTACTCTCTCCTAGATGGGTGGGGAAAACACCATCCCAGAGCTGTTTCTTGCCCTGCTGAGTGCACCCTTGGGTGGAAAGCACCCCATTTAGGTTAGGGGTGAGGTAACCCAAGCCGCCTGCTCCATTTCCCCCTTAGTCCCTCTCGCGGTGCCAAGTTTCAGCAGGATATAAAGTTGTCTGCAAAAAAGTCTTGGGAGGTACCAAAAAGGGGAATTGGAAGGACAAACCAGGGCACACATCAATGGATGCTTTCCCAGGGATCACCCTGTGCTGCCAGGCCCCCCAGTCCCTGGTTTCACTCAGAAGCAAGGGTCCCTATTTTGAGGCATACACAGTCAAGCCCATTTTTAGTAGCTGCCTGCAGCAACTGGAGAAATATTTTCCTTGCTGGCATAGAAATGAGGAAATTAAAAGTGTGTGGCTGGGCTTTTTTTTTTTTTTCTTAAAAGCACAGTGCATGGCTTGAAGTTCAACTCAGGGACTGGAAAGAAATGCCTGCAATGGGGAAATGGGTTTATAACAGCAAAAAAAATAGAGAAAACATGGTGTTGCTCATGCTGATGGCGTCTTAGGGGGCTACTGAGGCAATGCAGGGAGAGCTTTGTGGTGCTGGGTCACTCACCATCTGTACTCCCATAACTGCTCCTGTGGAACAGGGGATTATTTCAGTAGCACTCACTAACTTGATTTTTTTTTTTTTTTAAAATACAGTTATAGAGATGAGTAGTTCCCAGGTCTTAACATGCCTACCATGGCTGGAAGGAATTACCTGCTGAACAGTGCCAGGCTGCTAGGGATCCTCCATCAGGAAAAGGGGCTTTTCTCATTTCTCAGCCCCCACCTTGCTTTTTCCTAGCACATCATATCCTTGCTGTTTGCAGGAGGTTGCTGTGGGCGAGAAAGTCAAAAGATGGGCTGTGCAAATGGAGTCTTTTTGTAGTCTGTTTTTGTTAACAAGAGCAAGATTTCTGGTCTCCACCCTGCCACCATCTGATAGTACTTCCCATGGGTCTGGGTTTTATCCAGCATCTCCATCCTTTTTATGATCCACACTTTGCCTATGGGCAGAGAAGACTCCCATGGATTAGAGCAGATGAGTCCTTGTCCCCTCTGGTTCCATGGGGTGATCTTCAGTGTGTTTTTCTTAGCAGTGCTTCATTTTTTTCCACATCTGTGAACTGCAGGCAGTTCTTTATGGAAGTGGATCCATTGTCTGGTGGGTGCAAATAAGGGGGGTTTTTTGGGTGTTTGATCTTGCCAGGTGCAGCTGGCTGGAGCATTCCATGTCTCCTGTTGGCACTGAAGGTGGTCGTAGTGGTAGCTTTGGTGAAGGGTTGCTGTGCCCTGTGTGCTGCTGGTGGATCTCAAGCCACTTCTGAAGGTGGACCTGGTGATTTGGGATCCGTAAGGGCAACATTGCTAGCTAGAGCTAGGCAGTGGTGCAGCACAGTTTATCAACTTAAATGGTCTTAACGATGGCCATAGGACATGACTTTTGGAATTAGTGGATGTGCTGTGGGCACTGAGGTGTGCGTGGAGAGCGTTATGAAGGCATGGGCATGCAAGGACTGGCTAGTGTTGTGTCTCTTTCATGTGCTTAAGTTCTCCTTTTTTTTTCCTCCTGTTCTGCAGATTCCCAAGTTCTTCAGGAGACAGGGCGTCGGTCACACTGGTGCGTGGTGGCATACTGGGAGGAGAAAACGCGCGTGGGTCGGCTGTACTCTGTCCAAGAGCCCTCCCTGGATATCTTCTATGATCTACCTCAGGGGAATGGTTTCTGCCTCGGACAGCTCAACTCTGACAACAAAAGCCAACTGGTGCAGAAGGTCCGCAGCAAGATCGGCTATGGCATCCAGCTCACCAAGGAAGTGGACGGCGTGTGGGTGTACAACCGCAGCAGTTACCCCATCTTCATCAAGTCGGCCACACTGGACAACCCTGACTCCAGGACGTTGCTGGTTCACAAAGTGTTCCCAGGTTTTTCCATCAAGGCTTTTGACTATGAGAAGGCATACAGCTTGCAGAGACCCAACGACCATGAGTTCATGCAGCAGCCATGGACTGGATTTACTGTTCAGATCAGCTTTGTGAAAGGCTGGGGCCAGTGCTACACGAGACAATTTATCAGCAGTTGCCCATGCTGGTTGGAGGTTATTTTTAATAACCGATGACTCGAGATGGGGTGGACTCATGACATCATTACTACTTTGCTGCTATTATTTCCTTCTGAGTGCTTGCTTTTCATGCAGACTTTTTGTTTTTGTTTTATTTTGTTTGTGGTTTTTTTTGTTCCACCCATCTTGAGAAATAGCTTATGAAAAGATTTTTTTTGCCTTGGGTATTTTGATAAATACATCTATTTTTAAATGTATGAATGACCAATAATAACTGAGAAGGGCAAGTGAAGGTTTCAAGGGGATAGATCTCATACGATAATTATTTCGTGCCTTTGAAAGGATTATCCTATGTGATCAATGGATTCAGAAGCCACTTCCTTTATGTTACAGCTCCTTCTCTTGGACAAACAACAAGATACCTGTATTTTTTATGCGCCACCTTCTTCTTGCCGCCAGCCATCCACAGTGATGGTGACACCAAGACCTTTCCTCAGCGGTGCTAACCTCATGTTGCCGCCGAAGGATGGTGCAAAACCTTCCCAACTGGGTCTTTACCCACCCTTTTGATTTCTATTTAATTTCTCTTGTTGCTGGGTTCACGTTTTGTCACTGTGTTCATCCTTCTACTGCTTCTTTTTTTTGTCATCGGGGATTGATGCAAGAGGAGGAAACATCTGTGGAGAAACATTGTGCGTGGCCCACGCTTTAT
Organism: Piaya cayana; assembly: GCA_013389865.1. NCBI lineage: Eukaryota > Metazoa > Chordata > Aves > Cuculiformes > Coccyzidae > Piaya > Piaya cayana. The sequence goes on from WAAB01007919.1 coordinate 52,451, forward strand.
AATTTGAGCTGAGATGTGAAGCAACGGAAGCGTAAGCCTGAAACTAAACAAAACCAACAAAGCAATGTAAAAACTAAGGGGAAAACAAAAGAAAAAGTGTTCATGATAGTTGGTCTGTTGGAACCTGCTTCAATCAGGTTATCCTGGTACCATCCTGTCTGGAGATGCCGTTGTGCTTTCATTTCTTCTTGAATTCATACACGAGTATGATACTTTTACACTGTTCTTAGCTCAATGAGCATGTTTAGACCTTAACATAAGCTATTTTTCTAAATATAAAGGTTTAAATGAACAAGAGAGCATTCTCATTGGAACTTTAGCATTGTATTGTAGTGCTTTGGGAATAAAACACACACACACGAAAAAGACTCCTTAAAAAAATCCTGAGATTTATTAAAGAAAAAAGTGTATTTTATGTTATATATAAATATATTATTACTTGTAAATATAAAGACGTTTTATAAGCATCATTATTTATGTATTGTGCAATGTGTATAAACAAGAAAAAATAAGAAAGATGCACTTTGATTTAATATAAATGCAAATAACAAATGCCAAGTTAAAAAGAAAATGAGATTGGTGTTTTTTCTATGGGTGTTATCATCCAGTTGAATGTTTTTTTCTAAAGGAATTTATCTTCCATTAAAAAATAAAAACATACACCTGATCCCAGGCTGTGCCAAGTGGCTTTTTTCAGTGGTGGGGATGAGGAAGGAAGGTGAAATACTGCTCTGAGCAGATACTACATGGGATAGGCAATGGGGTCAGCCCATTGCATTCCCAAGTGGGACCATTCTGGTGTGGGTAGCACCCAGGTAGGATCGTTCCTGAGCCCTAGGCTCCATTTGACTCATTTGGTGCAAGTGGCTCTGAGCTCCCTGGCTTGGATGCATCAAATGAACCTGTCTGGAGGGTCTGCCAGGATCTGAGCAGGTTGCAATGACGTGCGTGGCTCACTGCCCAAAGTCTGCCAGGGTTATTCTTGTTATTCTACATGTTTCCTCATAACTTCAGCTTGATAGAACCCCAGTGCTAAGGACCCAGCTCCCATTTGACTATCCTAGTCCTTTAAATACTAGAGGTGGCCGGACCTTTGGGACAACAGTGGCCCTTGCCATCAGCTGAGAAAGAAAATTTGGAGGGAAAGCAAGTCTTCATTGGGTTTTCCTCAGGTGTTACCTACACCTTTCATCTCATACTTAGAGAAATAGAGGTTATTTTTCCTTTTACCTTGGTCCCCCTGCCTTCAGACATTCACAGCTTGAATGTATCATATCCCTCTTGCAAATATTCCCACTAAGAAGGTCCCTACAGCAAATTCCTGCTTTCTGTGAAGAGACTCCCTGAGCAGAAACCACCAGAGTCCTGGAGACTGAATGTTTTGGAGAAGTACAATGTCCAAATTGGCTTCTAAGCCTTGACAAAGTACCTCTAACCCAGGAATGTAACTTCTAGTCTCTGCTGCCTTTCACATGGTTGATGACCGTCAGTACGTCAGGTTTTGGGAGTGTCTGGACCTGATTTGGCCAGCACTGTGCCTTTCTGCTCCAGGGAGATGTGCCCAACCCAAAGGGATTTATTACGATGCAGTAATTTATTTGCTTTGAATGGTACTTGCTTTCAGTTGGATCCATGTCACCAAGCTCATGAACCAGCTTCAAAATGGTCATGTTTTTGATAGGAATGGTTGGACTCGATGATCCGATGGGTCTTTTCCAACCTGGTGATTCTATGATTTTGTGATTCTATGTGTGAGACTTGCATGGAAGTTTCAATTGCCAAGCTCTTACCTCTCGTCTTTCATGTGGGAGTTAGCATTGAAGGCTGAGAGCAAGATAGATGTACCCACCCTGTCATGCTTGATAAGCACTGAGACACCTGAAAGGGCAGATATTGGGATAATGTCATCTATCCTACGATTTGGCTAATTTCCTTTCTGTTTTGCACCAGCAGACTGTAAATACTCAATAATCACACTACCTTTCTGGTCCATCAGCCAAATTAGCACTGATGGCTTTGACCAGAAGCTCAAGGAAGAGTGTACCTGCCCATATCCTCAATGCCCACCCAGGCAACACACCATCAAAGGCCCTGGAGATGAACGGTAAAGCAGATAACTGTTGCAAACTCAACTGTTGAGTCCTCTGAGCTCTGGTAAAGCTCATCTGCAGGAGCAGGACTCTGCAGGCAGCAGAGACTCATGCTCAGAAAAATCTCTCCAAGTCTAGGCAGCACCTGGTTGAAGGCCACACGAGGGTTGCAGTCAACCATCTGTAAAGCTGCCTTTTAGTCCTGAGTGGCCAAAAGAGAGAGAATATTGGACTCACAGATACTTTTCCCACCTCCACTGTTCTGCTGGAAACAAGACATAGGTCTTTATGCAGAACAGATGAGGTGAGATGATTGTTTTGTGCCTGATGTAGGACATGAAAGTAGCAACAAGCCAGGACATCACACTGATGGACTCTACTTTAGATGTTCCGAAGATGTTTTCACCTTGTTCAAAGAGATACATTTAACCTTATGGTTAAAGCCCTGAAGCCAAATTGTAACATAGATGGTAATCTCCATTTATCTGGGATCTGGATTCTTGGTCTAAAAGGTGACTAAATCACTTAACTTTGATGTTTCTCTGAGATACATAGTTACAAAGTGTTGCTCCTCCTGCCACAGAAAACCAAGAGTGGAAATACTGTATCACTACCCCTGCCCTATATTAATGCCCTTCACCCCAAGCCCGGAGAAGAGAAGGCTCCAGGGGGAACCTCATTGTTGCCTTTCAGTGCTTCAAGAATGCTCATAGGAAAGATGGAGACAACATTTTAGCAGGACCTTTAGCAACAGGACAAGGTTTCAGCCCTAGAAACATTCCAGTTCAGGGAGTCTGATTAACCTGATTGAGTTGAAGATGTCACTGCTCACGATGGGGGGTTGAACTGGGTGGCCTTCACAGGTCCCTTCCAACCCAAACTCTTCTATGGTTGTATGATAACACAAAGGGGAAAAATGATCCAGGAAAGCCCAGAGGCTGGCTGTGGAGATATTGCCTTGATGGGTGCAGTGTTGGTGGGCTGCTGTATCATTTGCAAGGTGTAATGAAATTCTGTTGGGCCTGGAGCATCCTTACACACCCCATTTTACACCTTGTCCTATGTGACTACCCCTGACCATGCTTGGAGGCATGTGCAGCTGACCAGACCTTCTGCGAGACATGGCTTTCCAGGTCAAATATTACAGTGATCATTGGAGAATGAGCTGCAACTCCTCACGTAGCACTTCATTTTATGAGATCTTTACTTGCATTCATCTGTCAAAATAAAAGACTGAGGAATGCTGCTCACAGTAAGAAAGCTGGGAAATAATCCACCAATGTATGGATTTTCTATACTACAGCAGCTTTAGCTAAAATGTTCCAGTCTTCATCTCCTGCTGAGCTAAGTTTAGCCCTCATTCAATGCAGGGGGGAAAAAAAAAAGAGCGTCACAGAAGGATGCTGAGCACCAGCTCATTCATGTTTCCCCATTCACCTAGAGCTTACTCAGCTCTAGGGTCATAGATACAGGGGGGGAAGTAGTCTGAAGGTTAAAATAGAGATTTGGGGTTAAAGAGAGGAAGGATTTCCCCTTGGCTGGAGTTTGCTGACACTGTAAATCACAGAATCACAGAATCACCGGGTTGTAAGAGACCCATTGGATCACTGAGTCCAACCATTCCCTCCAAACACTAAACCATGTCCCTCAGGACCTCGTCTACTCGTAACTTAAACACCTCCAGGGAAGGCGAATCAACCACCTCCCTGGGCAGCATATTCCAATGCCTAATGACCCTTTCCATAAAAAAACTTCCTCCTAATCTCTAGCCTAAATCTCCCCTGGNTGCTGGTCACACCGTTTCTGATACAAGCCAGGATGCCATTGGCCTTCTTGGCCACCTGGGCACACTGCTGGCTCATGTTGGGTCGCTGTCGACCAACACCCCCAGGTCCCTCTCCTCCTGGCAGCTCTCCAGACAGACTTCTCCCAGTCTGTAGCTCTGCATAGGGTTGTTGTGCCCCAGGTGCAGGACTCAGCATTTGGCCGTGTTAAACCTCATGCCGTTAGACTCAGCACAGAGGTCCAGTCTGTTCAGATCCCTTTGCAGGGCCTCCCTACCCTCCAGCAGATAGACGCTCCAATCTTTAGGGCTCAGAAAAGCTGCAGCTACATAAGTGAAGTGCCAACCTGGTATAAACCTGGTCCAACATGGTTCTGCTGCCATTGTGCTGTCTGGCTGGGGGTTTGGGTTGTGACACACTTGGTTTACGTGAATCCCTCTGCCACTGGCACAAAATCAGGCTTGAACACACGCATTTACATAAACCCTAAATGCTGGAGGTAATCTGTCAGGAACACAGCTATGTGGCTACTCTTGATCTGGTCAAATTTGAATTATCCAGTAACATCCAGATTAAGAGGTGGAACCATAGACCTGATATGCTCTTGGATGGAGGAGGACCTGTGGACAAGGGCAGAGTCCACACCTTCCCAAGTGCAAATGCTGATGTCTACCTTCCAGATCTCTCCTGGCCAGCTACTCATGTCCTTCTTCCTCCTCCCCACAGCACTTAAAGTCAGACATCTCCCCTTCTATCTCCATTAACATCCATGGACATCCTCCAACAAAGCAGTGGTGGCCTCGGGACCGCATGTATAATTGTGCTCTGTACAGCTTAGCTGTGGTTTCCACTCTACCCTCCTTGAAAATCACCTTACAGAAGTCTCATTCACATAAGAGGCTCAGATATTAGCTGGCTGAGACTGTCCGAAGTCCTGATTTCTTAGTGGATGGCAGGACCTGGCTCCCTCCTCTCCTCCTTATAAACGGATTTCTCTGGAAATTAGATATTTCTGAAATCAGTCTGTTCTAGTTAACTGTGCTCTTTGGACCACAAGTCCACATAGTCACCGCTAAATCTTTTAATGATATACTGAGATTACAGCATGGTTGGAATTTTTTTTCTCCACTTTGCTGACTGGTAATTGAAGAGTGCAATAAAGAAGAGTCAAACAATGTAGCTTTTTGTTGCTAAATCATATGTCAAATACACTTGAAGTACCAGGGGTTGATAAAAGATAGTGTCTATAACAGCTGATGTTCTGCAAAGGAAGGTGATGAAACTCCACCATCTTAAGATCATAGTTTTCCACATTGGAAACACATTTGCAAATGGATTTCCACAGGCATCACAGTGCAGAGCCATGACCCCAGTCTCACTCAGGCAATACCCAGCATCTGAACTGGTTCCCTATCCTCCCTGATGTACCTGTAAGTTTTTGTCTTGCAGGTTCTTTGCAAGCCCACAAGGTGAATGGAACCTTCTGTCCATGTGGCCCTCAGGGTGATGCATTGGTTATGGGCTGGAGGCTCCAGATAATTCAAAGAGTGAGTCCTTGGAAAAGCATTTGCTTTATGCTGGCTGAACTTTGCTTTCACTGTCTACTGGTATAAAGTTGCTCCAGGGGAGCTCTACTCAGTCTACAAATGGTAGCTCAGCTGGATCTATGTATGTCTTTGCATGTCCTGGTCTGCAAGGACTGCTGGAGAAGAACTGGCTTAAAGAAAATTGATAAAAGCTATTCATACACAGAAAGAGCATTTTCTTCATGTTGTCCATATGCATTTAAAAACACATTTTGGTTTTCTGGGCACACAGTTGCAGACAAGATGTCAAGGTGGGAATACTTCTCTGCTAGTTTAGGGGAGGAGATGAATGTGGACTGGGACAACTGATTGGGAAAAATGTTCAGAGCAAGAAGTGATGGATGGAGCCTCTCCTGTGTCATCCATTTGTACAGTAGTATGGACAATGGGGTCCTGAGCCCTTATGGATCATGCATTATAAAGAGAAAGACCTTGCCCCAAGCAGCCTATACACAAGTGGCAAAGAGAGGTGTTGTGCTGGGGTTGACAGCAAAGCCAGGATTGGTCTTGAACCCCCAGAGATCTATCCCCTGTGACCCCACTGTGTCACCAGGCTTTGACAGGAGTATGTTCTTACCCAGCCCTTGCACATCCACACAGTAGAACGAGGGGGGGACATCCCTGGGCACCTGCGTAGGTTAAAAATGAAATGAAATAAAAACTGAAACACTAGAGAAGCTCAGGGCAGCCCTTGCAGTTAGCAGGGAAGTCACCACTGTGCCAAGTTTACCAGACAAGGTCTCTGTCATCAGCTTCCATGGAAAAGCCCAGGAAGATTCCTCTTCATCAAGCTAATTGGAGAAGAATCATAAATTGTCACATTACCCCTGCTGTTTTTAAACACCCTGGTTTCTAAAAGCCGAGAGTCTCCAGTGCACTCATGTGCATCTGACTGTCAGCTGCATACCAAGTAATTCCTGAATCTTGTGACAGTGTCAAGGAGGTCTGAAAGTGTGATAGAGATCTGAGGGTGAAGTCAGTTCCCACTTCCAAAACCAAAAAAAAAAAAAATGGTTGGGTGAATGGAGAAGACACGAATTATCAGCTGTCCTGGAATGGAGGCAGTTCGAACTGTGACATGTCTTGTCCTCTTCGAAGAATCCTGTGGTGAGAACTAGGGTGTGCTTTAACATCCAGGTTGGAGCAGTGGTCCTTTGGCTTTTGAGATGTTCATTGGATTAACAAGGGAGGAAATGCAGGAGCATCTGTTTCAGTGGTTAGGTCATTTTGGGCAAAGGGGCATTGATGTCCCTGCCCAAGCCCTATTTTGTGCCTGGTGTTGTATGCAATAGTGAGGTATTTATTGCAGAAGATGAGAAGAACACTCACTCTCTCTCCTGTAGAAGCACTTCTTTTAGAGCTGAAACAAGTGGTTGAGTCACCTTCCCCGGAGGTGTTTAAGGGATGGGTGGATGAGGTGATGAGGGGCATGAGTTAGTGTTTGATAAGAACAGTTGGACTCGACAATCCAGTGGGTCTCTTCCAACCTGGTTATTCTATGAGTCTAAGAAGGGCCTGCCCTGACATTCTTTACCCTCTCAGTCACCCACTGCTCTGTTTGCAGGCACCATCAGGAGGTGGAAGCTCTGAGCTCCTTAGGAAAAGAAGTGTTGAGACCCTTTGAGCCTGGTTCAGTTGTAGGCAGAGGCTCAAACCTCCTGGCCCCATCGCTTACAGTCTGGCATCTATGCAAGTTTAAAGGAAAGGGAGATTGGGGTCAGCTGCAGGTTTGAGCAGATCTGATAGTAAAATCTGGTTGGTTCCATTAGCTTTCAGTAGTGGCAAAGTGTTCATAGTCTTTCTTTGAATCAGATGGGAACAAAGCAACCTAAGCCAGATGACAATGTGGGTGCTCCTGCTTACCAGGGTTACAACATGCATGGGAAAAAGGAAGAAGAGAATCTCACATATTGCAAGGAACTACCTATTGATTTTGCTGTAGTGGTAATACTTAGGCCTGGCATTACTTTCGATGTATTTATAGTCTCTGTCCTGTAGAAAATATGTCAGTTATTCCGAGGCATGTGCATAACCGGAGCTGGAGCGGTGCCACCAACGATGTCTGGGGAGTTGTGTGAGAGCTGAGGGGGTCCCCTGCTATTCCCTACAGCTGCCTAGAGGAGAATGCCTATCTGAATATGCTTAAAATCATGAAATATCGCGTTCTAACCCCAAGGTATCTGTTCTGCATGAGGCACTCAGCAAAGAAAAAAAGCAGAATAGCTCAAGGTCCCCTCATTCAGCCAGTGAAGGGACATAACTGACCCCCAGTATCACACCTACTGAAACTTTTTACAGAATCTTAGAATCATCAGGTTGGAAGAAACCCACTGGGTCATCGAGTCCAACCATTCCCATCAATCACTAACCCATGCCCCTCAACACCTCATCCACCCATCTTTTAAACCCTATCAGGGACGGTGATTCACCCACCTCCTTGGGCAACCTCTGCCAGTGCCCAATGAACATTTCTGTGAATTTTTTTTTTTCTGACGTCCAGCCTGAACCTCCCCTGGCAAAGCTCAGTTTTTTAGCTCAGTTTAGAACCAGCCTCCAGTTCAGAAAACTGAATGGAATGATTCTGAGTGGTTCAGAAAAAAATGTTTTGCCTCCCGTCAGCGAGGCAAGACAAGATTGAGAGCTTGTAAGGAGAAAACAGAAAGCAAAGCCATTGTAGAAGGCGTTCAGTGAAAGAAAACAAAAACTAGGCATCAAGGCATTTGTTAGAGCCCAATGGATGTGAAAAAAATGCAACCAACCTTCTTGAGCTTGATGGGGGCTGCAGCTACCAGGGCAGTGGTGACGCCCTGCAGAGCAGTGGGTGGGCAGGGTGCTTGGTTGAGGTGGCTGTGGGAACTGAGGGGAAAGATCAGTGCCAACAAAACAAGTTCCCTGGGGATGTCCCAGCACCCCAGAAGGCCCCACTAGAAATGGGTATTTATTCCTTCCCTTGGAAGTGCAGGTCCTGTGGTTTGATTTTTCCAGCCCAGCATGCCATGGGGAAGCTGGGATGAATTTTATGGTTAGAGAATGTTCTGCTTTTAATAATTGATCAAGTGCAAGCAGTGGGACAAAAGGGCTTCATGCAGCAACTTGCTGCTTGTGGGATCCCCAACCAAACTGCTTCCAGCAGTGAGACAAAGTTGAGCAGGGCTGGAGGCAGGACATTGTCTCCACAGGATGGGCTATTAAGGGCTTAGTGCCTCCACAACCAGGCAAAAGGTACTGCTTTCATCTTCCTGCCTACAACATCTGGAGCCTGGTCTTGTAAAACTTGCATTGTTACTTTAACCCTTCAAACCCTCTTTTTTGGGTTTTCTTGGGAACGCAGAATCATAGAATCACTGGGGTGGAAAAGACCTGTAAGATCATCAAGTCCAACCATACCTGTCCACTAATAAATCATATTCTTAAGTACTTAATCTACCTGTATTTTAAACACCTCCAAAGATGGAGACTCTACCACCTCCCTGAGCAGTCTCTACCAGTGTCTGAGGATCCTTTCAGGGAAAAAGTTTTTCCTGATGTCTAATCTGAATCTCCACTGGCATGGTTTGAGGCTTGACCAGAGAAGAGACCAGCACCCACCTCACCACAACCTCCTTTCATGCACTTGTAGATAGTAATAAGATCCTCCTCTTCTCCAGGCTAAGTTGGTGGAGGGCATGGTGGATATCAGGCTGCAGCCCGTGCAGAAGAATCACTTGGAGGCACTGCTGGCTCTGTCTGCTGCCCAAGGAGAGAGGGATGGTGGAATCTCAGCCCACAACNGAAAAGACCTGTAAGATCATCAAGTCCAACCATACCTGTCCACTAATAAATCATATTCTTAAGTACTTAATCTACCTGTATTTTAAACACCTCCAAAGATGGAGACTCTACCACCTCCCTGAGCAGTCTCTACCAGTGTCTGAGGATCCTTTCAGGGAAAAAGTTTTTCCTGATGTCTAATCTGAATCTCCACTGGCATGGTTTGAGGCTTGACCAGAGAAGAGACCAGCACCCACCTCACCACAACCTCCTTTCATGCACTTGTAGATAGTAATAAGATCCTCCTCTTCTCCAGGCTAAGTTGGTGGAGGGCATGGTGGATATCAGGCTGCAGCCCGTGCAGAAGAATCACTTGGAGGCACTGCTGGCTCTGTCTGCTGCCCAAGGAGAGAGGGATGGTGGAATCTCAGCCCACAACCAGACTCATCCTCTGGAGACCTGAAAGATGCTATTGGGCTGGACCACTAGCAGACACTGATGTTTTAGTGAGTATCCTGTAAAAACAAAATTTATCGGGGCTTTTGGGGTCTTTGCAGGGTTGCATCACGACTCTTGGCAGCACAGTTCTGGGGTTGGATTGATTTTCAGTACAGTCAACCCTGATGCTCCTAATCCAAAGACTTCGAGCTCTTGGAGGTCATGTGTAGTTCAGGAGGCAAATTTCTCACCTGGGGCATATTTTTGCTGCAGGAAAACAGATCTTATCCAGATAGGGTCCTGCTTTGTTACAGGAAACCAATCTCCAGATACAGACCTGCTCATACATTGGGAAACTCCAGCAACACAGAGACAGGGTGATTTTGGTGTTCAGAGCTCAGAAGGTTCAAATGCACTCCTTTCCGTCCAGTGGAGATGGACAGTCCCATAAAACAACCTCAGCTGAAGCAATAAGGGGCACAGGATCACGGTAAGGCAGAATTTGAGGAATGTCTAAAATAGGCCTGAGATGGTCGATGTGAAGAGCAGGAAATCACAGGGAACAGCAGATATTGGACATGTCCTTCTCTCAGCTGCTTTTTTTTTTTTTTTTTNTTTTTTTTTTTTAAGCTCTGGGCAGGGTTTCTACCCACAGGCAGAAACCTGGTGGCTCCTATGTGTCTATCAGAGGCTCTTGGGCATCTGAAATCTCCAGGGGCTATGTAGGCATCTCACTCTTGCTGAAGCACACAAAGCTCTCCAGTCCCCCAATTGCAGGAGAAATCTGAGAAGTGTAGGCTAAAGACTTAGAGGCTGGATGAGTGAGAAAAGGAAAAGGAGTCTGTAGAAGCTGTCCTGACTTCTAAGTCCGCCTCAAGGTCTGAGTGATATATACACACATATATATAT